>MU223787.1:43134-61789 GCA_018584345.1 Thuja plicata | reverse complement strand
TGCAAACTTAATTTGATCTTCTACCTTCTCCCTCTGACATATAGCCTTCTCACATGGTAATAATCATAATTCTCTGCTACAATTTCTTGATTACTAGAGAACCAACAAAACATGGTCTACTCCCTCTATATCAAGATCCTCGAATGTCCACTGAAGTAGATCCTTTAGCTTCTCCCTCTGTCACGAAGGCATGCCCTATTCATACGAATAATCTAAATAGTCATAAGGTTACATCGGCTAGCATAAGATGCATTTTTTATCTTTTCCAAGGCCACAACATTAACACTCCCTCTTGGACTTGAGGGAAGATAATAAGGACCTCTAGTATGATGTTTATCTCAATGAGTTGTAGTCTCATGATGTATGGAATGCCTTAATCAGGGATTCTATCTACATGCATCTCATCGGCGATTCTATCCATGAGTTCCCACTACTATAATCTCAGAATTGTTTTACTTCAATAGTGAACTCCCTCTCAATCAATATGATCGAGTTTGTCACAAGTTGACTGAATCATTTGTTTCCTTAGAAGCTAGATTTTGCCAACTTCTTGACCTTTCTGAAGATGTCAGACTCCCTCTGAATCTGGATTTCATATGCTTTCGTCCTGAAAGTATGTCAGAGATAGATTACGAATAGTTCATAAAGCTAAACTATCCCGAACATAAAAATGATAGAAGCATACAAAATTTATTATTTAATGAATTACAAACTGCAATTCATATGGATTAATAAAACATGAGATACTTATCTTTTCAAATATTTTAAGTATTTCCTTTCATAAGGTGAGCCCATTAATACGATACTCGTACCCATTGTCCTTCTTCATAACATATTGATTTCATTCTGATCCTTATGTTAATTTTCTTCTTTACTAATCACATCTTATTATGATAACTCCCGATTAGATGTTGACTTCATACATTATCGGTATCTGATTATATTAATCATTGGTTACTATCCCACTTGTACTATCCCCTTTTTCGATTAACTTAGATAGTTGGGACAATTACCTTAACTTATCCTTCTCACTTCATCGAATGATGCTATGCATGATATGAATGATGTGTGTAACCAATTTATAATGCTTTCAACAATGTTTTTCTATATGCCAATTCAAATATGCAGATATGTTGGTCGAATGTTCTGTCATCTTTAATAATTATCTAAGATTGTATGTTAACTGATCTCCCTCTTCTGTTCCGACCAATCTAGACTCCTTCCTTGTGGATTTGTATCACCCTCCAATCTGTTCTCCTCTCCATTGCATAATAAATATATCCCCATGTGTTAATTCCTATTCCATTGATTTGTATTTTTTTTTCTTATATCATATGCTTAGGATGAGGAATCATGTGTAAAAGACACGAATATGTATATTCGTAACAATTCATAGTCATTTGATTGATTCATAATTATTTATTCTGTTATAGTATCATATCTCTTTAATTACTTATTAAGTAATGTTGGGTATCGATAATTGATGTTTAGGATATGACTTATTAGTTTAGTCACATCAATTTCTGAGATAATCACCAAGGGTAGATATCTCTATCATTGCATCTTCTTCCCTCTAAAGCTTGTTTGTACTATTATATATGTTGTTGTCTATATTGACCAAACATATACTTGTATCACCGATGAATCATATCACTTTTTGTTATATCCACGTGTCTATAGGCAGACATATTTGATCTTCACTACGCTGACTTGTACTATTTATCATGTATGCGTTCCCTGTCTCTTCCACTCTTATCAATCCACGTATGATCCTCGACCATACACGTTCGACTATACACATTACTACCATCCATAGCCAATCTTATACTTTCAGTATTAGATGCTTCGATGCCAAAATTAATCGTGGCCTATCCTATAATACTCTATGCCTTGTCATAGTTGCAGTCCTCGTAGTCTTGATCATTGTACATCATTATCTATACCCCGTACCAGTCAGACTTAATTTATGCTCTATCGCAATACCCACATGTTCACTGCTACACTCTAAAATGATCCTTTTAACCATTTTTATGTTGTCTCCCTCTGTAATACTTTGCTCGGATATTACAGATTACCGTTGTTATGCTCTGGAGGATGTTAGTACTATGTTCTCTTTCATATTATCAAGGAATATTTTGACTATGATTCAACATTGTGCGCAAATATATCAAAGAGTGCCATCAATGTCCGTGCATAAATCTCTTTCATTACAATATTAATGTATGGACATACACAATCTTCATTCTCTCATGCGGAAGACAATAAAGATTTTGATACGCGGCCTTGTATTGTTTGCGTTGATTTAGAACTTTCAAAGCCCTCATACAAATCACCGTATGCGGTTACTCCATATATCGTTTCAGGGCATTCTGTCAAACATTTCACTTGTCGTCTATGTTCCCGTACTCTGCATGTTTCTCTAAGAATACTTTACGAAACCATTATACGTATTCACCTCTACATGCGAGAATGCTTGAAATCTTTTTTTATCAAATGTTTGGGGATCTCTGTGCTTGTTATGAGGCATCATGCCCGTTCACACGTCTCTGCTTTCTCATTTCCATTGATGTAACTTATCGTTTTGAGGGTGCCTTTTTGTATCTCGTCTGACAGTAACAGCTTTGCCAATGTGACTTTGTTTCGATAATACATTGCTCATCGATATTACTGTTCCCAAAATTGTATCGCTGTGATTATATATATTAATTAGCAATTCTTTCATCACCCATATCGCTGCCAATTTATCAATGATTGCTTGTGAATATATTTTATTATCTTATAGGTTAGGCTCTGATACCATGTTGTGAAATCAAGACCGTCCTATAGAGAATATATATGAGTGTTAGGAATGTAGATCTTTAATAGAGAGAATCTAATATGCTATTTTATTCACAATATATACTACTGAATATTTACTGAATTATAAATGCAAATGTATGTTCTTCGTATGTGCTGTGGTAGTAATATGAACTCTGTAATAGATATGTTTCCACAGCATATACGAAGGTATATAAATATAAAACATAACAGTCATGTCTATGTAGAGACATGACTGTAATAAGCCACGTACAGTCATGTCTTTACATAGACATGTTGTTTCGTATGATGTCAATTATCCACAAAGTAAAGCATTGTTTCCATAACACTAATGTGTTACGTATAACTATCGTATGATAGTTATTGTAACACATTAATATGTGTTAAGATAGCTATCATACGATAGTTGTCGTAACTTATATATAATGTATGTAAGACATCGACTACGGTCGATATAACAACAGCCTTGTCGAATATAAAGAATCCGTTTCACTTTATATTAATATATAAAGTATGTAATCAAGCATATCGAATATGATCAATAATAATGATATATAGATATATATATATAAGTCAATCATATCGAAGCTATTATTTAACAAATTTGATATCCTCATTCGCCAATCAAGGAGTGCATATCGAATTTATCCTTCAGCAAGGTTGATCGGAGTTATATAACCATCAGCGGCATCGTTATATCTGACAGGGACGATATCCTCATTCGTCACTGTGATTCAATTATCCATATCGGATATCTTGCAATTGATGACATCATCATGGGATCGGCACAAGCAATCTGACAGTCAAAAAGATATCTCAAATTGACATCATTGCTACAAAAGATACCTCAAATCGATACCCCACAGTCAGCAACATAGTCGGTCATCTCAGCACATTCATACTATAATCGGGCCTCTTGTAGTATATTGACTTGTATTCGTGCCTTCCAACGCAAATACTAGTTGTTGGAAGGCTAATCGCATTGTAATCTGCATTCTGATAATAAAATAATCTCTGATTTTGGCTCTCAATTTGCATCAATTCTATAATTTTGTCCATTTCAATACTTGGAACATTTCAAATATGAAAGACATACCTCTAAATATGGCCAATTTTTTATCATTTTGATAAGGTGAAATGTACATGGGTTACTATTTGTGACATTGGGATCTCTGAGACTCTTAATACCGCCATCATGCGACTTTACGAGGTCGTCCTAGGGCATCTGAGGACTCCTAGCGATCTTTCTGACTTTATGAGGAGCACCATTGGTGTTAAACAGGGCTGCCTCTGTCTCCCACTCTATTCGATATCTACATTGATGAGCTAGAGGGGTTTCTGCGTGAGCACTCTCAGGCTAAGGATGGCTGCCTACTTCACCAGGTTCTTATCTCTATTTTGCTTTTTGTCGATGATGTGGTTTTACAGGCCCCCTCTCCGGAGGGGTTGCAAAGATAGCTTGATGGCCTTGTGGCTTTTTGTGATCTTCGTCAGTTGACCATTAATTTGGGGAAGACGAAGGTGATGGTCTTCAATTGTCTCAAGAGCTCCCACCATCATTTTTTCTTTAGGGGGGTGGAGGTGGAGATATCCTCGTGTTACACCTACCTGGGGGTTAAGTTCTCTGGCCCTCGTTTCAGTTTGAGACCGGTCCTTCTGCCGCGTATCAACAAGGGTTATGGTTCTTTGGCCCTTCTTGAGAGACAGTGCTTCCGGCATCACTTCCAAGACACCTCGTCCAAGCTGACACTTAGGGACACTTTGATAAGGCCTATTGTTCTTTATGGCCCTGTGGTCTGGGGGCCTTCTCTTTTCAATTCTGATTGGGCTTCAACAGAACGGGTTCAAGTTCTTCTCTGGTGGATTATTAGATGCAGGCAGTCCATTCCTCACTATATTATCCTTGCTGAGTTTGGGGCTCACCACTTCAAGCTTGGTGTCATCTTTGACCTTGTTTGGTTCTTACATCACCTGCGTGGTTTTGCTGACTCTGGCGAGGGGCATCACAGATACCCCTACCTCGCTTACTATTCTTCTGAGCTCATTGCGGCATCTGCTCCTCTGGGGCGGGCCCGTTGTTGGTTAGCAGGGGCCTCAGTCCTACTGGGTTCCGTTGGGATTGATCCTTTTCAGTACTCTCTTGACGCTCATTATCTTCTCTCATCTAGACAGGAGTTGAATAGGTGTATCAGGACCAACATTTAAAGGCAGTTCATTCACACTATCTGGGTTAACCCCCATGGCGGTCTTCGCCCAAAGATGGTGTTCTATGTTGAGCACTATTTAGAGTTGGAGGACGGGCTCATTGTTCCTCCCTATTACTTATCTCACCACTAGGTGCATGCCCTATGGATCTCTCTTGTTTCCTTCAGAGTGGGCTCGCAACGTCTTCGCATTGAGACTGACCACCATCTGGTTAGGGAGCATGGGATTTGCCAGTTATGCAGCATGGATGAGGTTGAGAACTTGAGACTGAGGAGCATTTCATTTTCTGGTGCCCTATATATTATACGATTAGAGGTAGATTTTACTGCCTTTTTAGGGATGTCCTGACCCTCTCCACATTTTTCAAATTCACCAATCAGAGGTGCCTCGCTCTTTACATTTAGGAGGCTACTAGACTCCGACACCACTCACTGCAGCATCAGCATCAGCATCAACATCATCACCAGCGTCATGCCACCACACAGTCTTGTCAGCTTATCACCTCCTTCACAGAGGTTCACTCTAGGCGTGGTTTTAAGCGTCACCTAGACCCCCCTTCTATCTATTCTCGGCCAGCAAACCCCCAAATGAGGTCTAATCTTCAGCAGTCCTCTCCTTCCTCTTCTCCTCCGGGGAAGCGTAGGAAGTTCTCTTCAAGTTATCCTTCTGTCTGGAGGTTCTTTTCAGCGATGCAGCTTCTGTAGCAGGGGTTTGGGGTTTGGGTTCTCCCTATTGGAGTCCCCCTTCCCCCCTTCTCTCGTTCTCTCTCTTTCCGTCTTCTGTTGTTGTTTGTTTGTCTCTGCTATTCTTTTCTCGACACCATTTGGTGTTCCTGCTTTGGGCTGGTCCCTTGCATTGTTCTCGGCACTCCCGTGAACCTGCTTTGTGGTCTTTTGTTGGACATTAATAGATTTATCTGATCTTATCTTATCTTATAATGAAATAGAATGTATAGGTGGTATACCAACTTTTACCATTTAACAAAAATTTCTTGAAAATGTTATCTTTAATTAAGCTAAATCAACATATCCATTATATTCATTTCTTTTCATTTTAAATGACTATAAGATTTTAATACATAAAAATAAGGTCTGAGTGTAGTACATTAGTTATACACGGGAAAAGTGTGTGAAAAAATAATTATACAGAAGATAAAAAACAGTAAAAGAGAAGAATTGAAAAAGTGTGATAGTATGTACCCTTTTCCAGGACCTAGTCCATGAGTAACACCTTGCTTTCCACAAGCAACTTCCATCTAAAAGTTTAACAGAAACAGCTATTGTTAGTATAAGGTACATATTTATTAAGGCAAAAACATTTATGGAAACCAGCTTCCTGGAGAATGTATAATCCAGTAAAAATGGGAACCCAACTGCACTTCCAGGTTCAGCGAGCATGGAAAAAGTGATGTCACATGTTGATGCGACATTCGCTGGAGATGATCCATATCTAGAGAAAACATGATATCAATATATGAACTGTGCGAAGGGTGAAGAATGGGGATCAATACTGGCTTATAAATCAAAAATAAAACTTGATTGGAAAACAGAAGAGATCTATCTGTAAGAAAATAACAATATTTTTACAGTAATTCAAGAACTTACTTTGCACCAATGTGAAGAAGTGATTCACATTTACTCGCTGTTCTGTTCCAAACGGTCACATCACATCTGAAAAGACCATTGGCATTAATTAATTTTGGTGAATGGTATTACAACATTAATGGCATGCCAAGTGAACTATAGAATTGGACAGAAATAGTACAATTTAAAGTTTTAAACAAATGCCATGCTAAAACAGAAACAGAATACCATGTGGTGAGATAGAGAGATGAATATAGAAAATAACTAAGTAGCATCAAGATAGCTAGAGAGGTGTTCAGATGACAAATAAGCAATTTTATATAATGATTGGCAAGCTAGAGGGATAGAATAAAAAAAATAAAGGAATTGGATAAAGTTTGGTAAGCTAGAAAGATTGAATAGAAATCTAGGAAACTTCTAAGTGCTACATAAGAGTTATTAATATCAAAAACAAGGATTAAGCAGAGCTTGGTGAGAGAGATGAAGATCATAAAGAAAGAATGGAGCAGCTTTGGCAAGTTAGGGATGGTTAAATCTCAGAATGAACTTAGTACATGTAATGTCCACCTCCTAGATTGTTTGTAGCTTGATTCCTTGATGTGAAAACCTGTACTTAGTTGTCAACAAAGTCTGATCTGCTTATCTCCACTTGTAATAATAAGATTTGCAATATCCTTAAGGCTGTGCTGTCAAATTATTTCTGAGTTGATCTTGAGTATTCCTTGCTGATTATGGGTTGTTAAGTGCTGATTATATAAAATATCTATTTTTGATTTATTAAAGTCTGAGTATTTCAGACTGCTGAATATATATGTGTCTGATTAAAAATCAGATATTTGAGTATTGGTGGCTGACTTATATGTGCTGCAGACAAATTATATGTAATATTGGCTGATTGGAATAGTAGACCGTGCTGACTGAGTTTACTGTGTACCTGCTAAATTGTGATTGGCTGTTTTAAATCTATGTTTTTTATGTTTGCTGTTCGATGCTGTAGTCTCCTTGTAATGCTGAGTGTTTATTGGCTGAATTTTATCAGAGATGCTGATTGGATCAGATTGCTGACTAGATATTTTCTCTGCTCCTGATTGGTTACTGTTTCTGTCCTTTTCTTGGTTCGGTCCTTTTTTTTGGAAATGTCCGATCTTCTCCCAACTTATATTCATGTGAGGGAAAGAAAGGGAGACGACCTTTCAAAAAGGTCGTGGCTGCTCCCAGCCAACCATACGATTCACATTTTTATGTTTATGATGTAATAAAAAATATATTTAAGTTCTATATATTATATATATATATATATATACTTTCAGATTTATCATAGTATTTGATATATGTATTTTCATTATTATTATATATCGTTAATAATATATATAATAATAATTAACAATATATAATAATAATATATTTTTATTTTATATTTTAGGTTTATATATATTTAATAATAATATATATATTGAATCTATTTATGTATTCATCAAAATATTATTATTTATTCACATTATAACTATATTGCATCATTTATTTATTTATCTTTATTGCTTATTATTAAATCTTTCTTTCAAAAGGGAACATCATAATTAGGGTTTTAAGTGGGGGACATGACAGTACATGGCAGCTAACGAGGGATGCAGATCATACAGAAGGAATTGAGCACTGTTTGACAAGCTATAGAAAAAGGAAAAACATAGATATCCACAAATGACCAAAAATATATCAACAGGATTGGAACATACAGCAAGAACAATAGCAAAGGACTAAAGCAAAAAGAGAGACCCTGTACAAAAATTAAACACAAACAGCAGCTAACCTTAGAAAGGAAAATCCTCAAGCAAGTGGCGGGTGTTTCATAGGTCTCCCCATGGCCGGGGCAGACATGACTATAGGCAATCCCTATAACTGTCTGGAGTATATAGCAACTCGGGGAGTACTTGGAACCAATTCATGGATCGATGATCCGAATAAGATTAAAAAAAAAAGGGAAAATCATCTAGGTGAGAAAACAAAATCCTTTAGTGTCCCCTGTTCCAAGACATATTGGAGCCGACAAAAAGGCCATCAATCATAGTGGGAGTACCAACGCAGAGTCGGAATAGATCAAAAAGAAACAAGTAATTTAACTTATTATAAAAAAAAATAGTCAGACATTGTATCTAGAATGCAATTTTACCAAAAAGTGTGTTCCAAAATTGTGTTCAAGTTGAAGATATTTTTGTAAAGCCTCTAATATTATTTTAATTAGAAGAGATTAATATGGTAAAGATAGTCAGGTCCTCCTCACCAAATGCCTTGTTGACCAATTAGTACAAGTAGGTGTTTTTCAACAAGTGTGATTTGATATTAAATGTCAAATAAATTATAAAACTAAAATCATGATTATCAATATCAAAAAGAAGTGAACTTGCCCTACAATTTGCTTCAATGGTCAACCTTTACCTACAGTTCATTCTCACAAATATTTAGGCACTGATGACACTCACAAATTAAACTAAAAACCTCCTTTGAAAAAAGTGATTTCACCAGTTGGAAAATCTACTATGGTTTCAAAAACCATGCAGATATGTTCAACTTTCGTATTGGGGTTAAAAAAGAGTATGTCTCTAGTCATGTAACATTTGTGATCCACTCGGGTTGTGTAATTTGGGATAAAGAATATTTCAAGATACTTAGAAAAAGAAAATAAAATCCAAAAGAAATTAATTATTTAAGACATCAACATAAAAAATAATTAAACTTATACTATCTTCATGGAAGCCAATATTTTCCCAATTGAATAGAATCCTTACAAATGATACGTATCATATAAACACAATCTACTGAAGCTGGATCAAGATAGACTTCACATCATTCCTCAAAATTGGGCCTAACCCATTGAATCTAAAAAGAGATTGGAAAAATACTAATAAATCACTAAAGTTAAGCATTTTGATCTGGGTTGATCTTAGTAACTTGATGTGTGAGATAAAGAGGGAAGGGATCATCACAAATTGCTCTTTAACAAAGCCATTGATTCGCACCTAGATTCTTGACAAAGTATTTATCTGTCGCTGGATTTGCGGCAGATCTATTATTGGTCCTTGTTTCAGAATATTGATATAAAAGCACGAGGAATTCGAGAAAGATCGTATCTTTACAAATGAGCTGGCAACCGGATTAGACATGAAAGATACTTATCTCTGCAGCGATAACATTAAGTTATCTCCTTACGACAGAGAAGGAAAAGATGGAAGCGCATGCTGTAAGGCCAGTGGGAGATAGATATGGTCGTAAGATTTGATTCTTGTTTGATCTGAATTAAAACAGATGAGCAGCTTTTATGTTAGACACGTGTTTGTCATGGCTCTGCTAGGCTATATCAAGCAGAAAACAAGGCCTTTTTGAGCAGCTTCGTCATTTTTCGCTGCGTTGAAAGTAGGGCAATGGGAATGGAAGTCAGGTGTAGGTCCACCAAGGAGACACCTTAGGAGCAGATCAGTTACTTATTTCAGCTAGAGAAGTAAGAAGATCTCACAGCACTGTCGAACATTCTAGGGAAAGACTTTTGGGCCGGTGGACACATCCATGATGGTGTGACATGAAAAGTTTTTGACACTGTTTGTGCAAATATGGGGATCCTTTGCGAGGTATCAGAATTGCTGATCATTACATCAGAAGGGAGAATTATTTAGCCATCTATAAAGAGGTGAATAAGATGAAGGTAATGCATGATTCAAAGGTGGTGCTGAGACTGATTAATCTGAATGAGGAAAAAAAGAAAGGCAAGATGGACAAAGCGTGGGAACTGTTCAAGAAGGGTGTGGGGAAGCACAACAATACAGAAGAATTCCTTGCATTTGTCCATAACAATGAAGATTTAATTCTGGATCAAGTTGTAGATAGGATGGTCGAGAATGGGTTGGGAGTTGGATATTTCTATCATTAATCTATCCCCTCACCCATTATGTAATGTTTGCTATGTATCTGTTTCGTTTAATACACAGGGAGTTACCCACTATGGTAGTGCTTATCTATCAAAAAAATATCACTAAAGTTAAGAAGCATCCACAATCAAATAACTTTGTTGGATGAGGAACACCTAAGGTTTAAAATTGAAAACAAAGTCTTTGAAAAATTTTGAATTGATAGGAAAAATCAAAGATTACACAAATCTTTGTTACCATAAGTCATCGTTGATCCCAAACTTCAAAATTTGCCCTACTCTTCTAACGTGGTAAGCTTCAAAAGTAAAATAATGATTGCAAAACTAATGGCTATCTCAGACAAGACACATGAAAAGTGGTATACAGATACTCCTAGAAAAACAACTTGGTAAAAACGAATTTATAAACTATGTGAGTTAAAACTAAAAGAATATAAGATGAATCTCATTTCTTGAACTAACTTGGATTTTTCTGGTGATATCAAGCATGGTTATGTAAATGCTTGCAATCATGTCTTAGTTAATGAAATATTAAATCAAGGGAACCAAACAAAACTTAGAAAAAAAAAATTTAAACAAAATACCTGTTCTAAAAAAATTAAACGTGTGATCTTGATTAACCATAATTCATATAAGACAATATTTTAATGCTACATGTGGTTTTAATTAGATTAGTCCTAGGATTGTCCACCCTAACCCCTTTAACTCGTGGATATTCCCCATGTGCAACCTCAAATCCTTATCGAGACCTTTTGTATGTTGGCATATCTGATGCAGTGTTGGTAAGTGAGTTTTGGAGATGTCATGTTGTAGATTTGATTATAAGATGATCAGATATTATGTTGTCATTGATGTCAACTATTGACTTTGTGTTCTTTGTATGTTGCCAAGCATAGTTGTGATGAATGAGAGTTGCGGTGAGTTTCAGTGGTTTCTATCTTTATTGGAGACTTAGGTGTGTCTCTAGAAGTCTAATGCATGACCGCTACTGCTGAAGTGATCTTACGAGTAAGTTATGATCAGTTGAAGTATAACAGTGCAGTTGCTAGAACAGTTAATGACAGGTGAAAGATGATTTGAATGTCTTGTCAAATCTTTGTTATATCTTCTGATGCGGTCACAAGATATGGCGGTCAACAATGTCCAGATGCTACACTTGCAACCGCAACTAATTTGAGTGACCCGAGTGAAGGATAGATGATCGGTGAGCAGAGACAAAGTTGTTATCAGGTTACAGAGTTTGTGTTCTTGAGCGACAATTGATAAATCTTCGATCGGTGATCGGTGTTGAGGTTGTGATGAAATCGGTTGAGTCAGTCATAATCTGGTGACATGTTTTCGTCATTGGAGGTGATGATCTGACATCACATTGTTCAATGCTAGCGTGGTGAAGATTCTTGAGGAAGCTTGTGTTTGGTCAAAACGTGTTTGACTCCTTGACACAACATTTTATGTAAATCATTGTATTGGCCGATGCGGTCTTGGAAATATGTTTTGTGTATTTAATTTTGTTATGTGGCGCGTTGGATTTGAGCGGGATGTTTGAAATTATATTTTAGGGTTTCATCAAGGCGGTGGACATAAAAGTTCAGTATATATTGGATGAAATTGAAGATTATATGTGTTGATCATGTGTTAGGCAAGTGCGGTGAAAAGTGCAAGTTGCGATCAAGCCAAAGAAGAGTTAAGTATATTGAGAAAAGATTGTGTGCTTCAGTGGATCTGATCAAGCAGAGGTAGTGTTATTTCACAGATCATTGTTTATGTTGTTCCCTAACAGTTGTAGCAAGGTAAATCCCTTAACAGGGCAGATCCTAACAAATCTTTGTTGTAAATCCACTAAGGTGACACTTTGACAAGTGTTTAAAGTCCTCTAACAAGGCTACTCTTAACAGGGTAAAGGTTCTAACAGGCCTAAGGAAAATCCCTTAACCGGGTAGCACCTAACAGTGTTGTTGTAAACTCCTCATAGGGCGTACTTCAGAAGAGTACATCATTTAGTGGATACTAATCCCCACCGTGGTTTTTTCCCTATTTACGTTTCCACGAGATAAATATGTGTGTTAAATGTGTGGATGGACTTGCATGTTTATGGTTTTCATTTATTGAATATATGGTTAATCTTGTGAATGGTGGTTTAAGTATAAGAGGTTATAAAGATTGGATTATTGGGTACATTATTGATTCACCCCCCCCCTGAGTAATCTGATCTTAGGACTAACAATTGGTATCAGAGATTTAATCCTCTATTGTGGTGAAGCTTAACAGCTTGGGGTAAAGATCTGAAGATGATGAGAAATGAAGGTCCTAAATTCACAAGAGAGAACTACTCAATTTGGTGTGGTCGGATGAAGCTCTATCTTAAAGGTATGGGTGATCAGTATTGGGATCATGTGACAAACATGTATACTAGCCCTTCAGGAACCCTGATTGCATGTCAATTAAAGGTAAGACAAGAACATACTTCTACTATGGAAGCTATTGCTAGTACTCTTTCAGATGCAGAGTTTATTAATGTCAAAGTCTTGGATACTGCTAATGAGATGTGGGAGAAGTTGAGGATTGTCCATGGTGGAGATCCACATGTGTAGAAGGCAAAGGTTGATAGTTTGAAAGGAAAATAGTTTGAAAGGAAAATATGATGATATGAGGATGCAAGAAAATGAGAACATTGAGCAATACAGTCAGAGAATCAAAGAAGCTGTTGCTGCCATCCGAGGTGTTGGTGGTAATCTTCCTAAGGAGGATGTGGTAAGAAAAATGTTAAGAACTCTATTGCCTCAATATGCTATTAGGGTTTCATCTATTCAAGAGCTCGGATCTCTAGGAACTTTTACTGTTACTCTTGATGCATTAATAGGCAAATTAACTGCATTTGAGTAAAGCAATTATGATAATAGTATGCCAAAAGTTGAAGTTTCTTTCAAGTCATCTTTGACTCTTGCACCATCTAGGAAAGGAAAGGAGAAATCTAATAGTTCTTCAGCATGTTACTCTAATTCTTATGAATCTATCTTGTCTGAAGAAAGAGAACGGGAAGAATTGGAAGCTTTATTTGCTAGAAGAATGCCTAGAGGAAAAGGTAAATATAAGGGTAAGTTGCCTTTGAAGTGCTTTGCATGTAACAAAATTGGACATATTGCTTCTAGATGCCCTGACAATGACAAGAAGATTCAAGGATAAGAACAAGAAAGCATGCTACCTAGCTGAGGAAGGTGTTACCGATGAGGAATCTGATGGAAGAGATGAAGAAGAAATTGTGTTTGTTGCAATAAAGTAAGAACCCTTAGAAGAAGGTAAGAAATCTTTGGTCTCTAACATGAATCGCAGTGGTAACTGGATTATTGACAATGGGTGTATTCATCACATGACCGGTGATAAAAGCAAATGCATAAAGTTGGAAGAATGTGATGGAGGCTTGGTAAGATTTGGGAATGATGCTCCCTGTTTGGTAAAAGGTAAAGAATCTATTACTTTGAAAGATAAAACAATTTGTGATGATGTTTACTGGGTTGATGATCTGAGATACAATTTGTTAAGTGTTGCTCAATTGAATAACAAAGGTTTCAGATTGGAGTTCAATGGAGGTATATGCAGGATTATTGGGAAATCAGGAGAACTGATTGCTACCGGTGAACAAACTAGAGGTAACTTGTTCCATCTGAATTCTACTGTTAAGAGTTGTCTAATTGCTAAGGTTGAAGATTGTTGTTTATGGCATAAGAGGTTTTGTCATGTAAATTTTGATAACCTGATCAAAGTTAGTAAAATGAAGATAGTGAGAGGTTTGCCTAACCTAGTGAAACCAGACAATGTAATGTGCAAAGAATGTCAACTTGGGAAGTTAACTACTTCTAGTTTCATCAGTAAAAATTATTCTTCTGACAGTATTTTGGATTTGGTTCATACTGATCTGTGTGGTCCAATGAGAACTCGGAGTTACTATGGTGATAGATATTTCATGTTGCTTGTTGATGATTATTCTAGAATGATGTGGGTTATATTTTTAAGAGACAAATCAGAAGTTTTTCACATGTTTAAGATTTACAGAGCTAGAGTGGAGAAGGAGACCGATAAGACACTGAAATGACGTAGATCTGACAGAGGAGGTGAGTTTACTTCACATGAGTTTACTATATATTGTGAAGACCAGGGAATAAAAAGACAGATGTCAGCTCCTAGAACACCTCAACAGAATGGTATTGTTGAAAGAAGAAAAAGGTCTATCATTGGTTGTGCCAAGACATTAATGATTCAAAAAGGTGTTGCACGGACATTTTGGAGAGAAGCGGTGAGCACTGTTGTTTACACTTTGAACAGAGTTCAGTTGAAGAAAGGTACAAACAAAACTCCCTATGAGCTATGGTATTGTAGATCACCAAGTGTGAGTTATTTCAAAAATTTTGGGAGTAGATGTTATATAAAAAGAGATGAAAACTCAGGTAAGTTTGACCCAAGAAGTCACAAGGGGATATTCTTAGGATACTCCTCTAAGAGCAAAGCCTACAAGTGTTTGAAAAAAAGAACAAATAAGATAGTGGAAAGTGCTAGTGTAAGAATAGATGAATTTTCTGAGAAAAATGATAAATCTAGCAAGGAACCAGAAGACTATCATGGGTTTGTATATGTACAATCGGTGGAGCAAGACACTACAGAAGAACCTAAGGAGAGACAAGTCATTGAACAGGAACCGATACATGCAGTTGGAGAAACTCCTAAAACTGAAACGGTATTGCCAAAATATGTAAAGTTGAATCACTCCCCTGATCATATTATTGGTGACAGAAATGCTGGTGTGTTAACAAGAAGGAAGGCAAGAGAAGGTACTTGTTTGTTATCTGAATTTGAGCCTAAAACAGCTAAAGGTGCATTGAAAGATGAAGATTGAGTGAAAGCTATGGAAGAAGAATTGGAGCAGATTGAGAAGAACAATAACTGGACATTTGTGCCCAGACCGGTGGACAAGAATGTTATTGGTACTAAGTGGAATTTCAGAAACAAGATGAATGAGACAAGTGAAGTGGTAAGGAGCAAGGCAAGATTGGTGTGCAAAGGATACGAACAGGAGGAAGGCCTGGACTATGGTGAAACATTTGCACCTGTGGCCAAACTTGAAGGTGTAAGGATATTGCTTGCATATGCTGCTTATAAAGGATTCAAGGTATATCAAATGGATGTTAAATTAGCTTTTCTCAATGGTATCTTGGAAGAACAAGCATACATTGAACAACCTAAAGGATTTGCTAATTCCGAAGGTAAGAACATGGTGTGCAAATTACAGAAAGCTTTGTATGGGTTGAAACAAGCACCTAGAGCATGGTATGAGAGATTGCATTCATATATGATTCAGATTGGTTTCATTAGGACTAGTGATAACAGTAATGTGTATTTGAAGATTGAGAAAGATGAAAGATTGTTGATTGCAGAGGTATTTATAGATGATATCATTTTTTGTGGCAATGAAGAGATGAGCAGATCATTTGTAGATTAGATGAGGAAAGAAATCAAGATGTCTATAATCGGTGAGATTAAATTCTTCATTGAATTGCAGGTTCAACATATGAAGAATGGTATCTACATAAGTCAATCCAAATATGTAAGGGAAATATTGAAGACTTTTGGGTCAGAAGATTCAAAACCGGTTGGTACCCCTATGGTAACCGGTTGCAAATTATCAAAGGAAGATGAATCTGAAGAGGTGGATGAGACAATTTATCGGTCCATGATCGGTAAGCTATAGTATGTAGTGCACAACAGACCAGAAATAGCACAGGCAGTTGGATTAGTGGCAAGATTTTCTTCTAATCCTAAGGAATCGCATTTGGTTGCAGTAAAGAGAATCTTCAAATATCTTAAGGGGACTGAAGATTATGGTCTCTGGTATGGACATAAAGGTGATTTCTCTTTGAATGTGTTTACTGATGTTGATTGGGTAGGTAATGTTGATGATTGAAAAAGCACAAGTGGAGCTGCATTCTTTCTTGGTGACAAGCTTGTATCCTGCACAAGTAAGAAGCAAAACTGTATATCTCAATCAACATCTGAAGCTGAGTATGTTGCTGTTGCAATTAGTTGTACACAGGTAGTTTGGATCAAGCAGATTTTGGAAGGAATTCAAGAGAAGGTAACTGAACCAGTGGTTATCTATTGTGACAATACAAGTGCTATTAATATTTCAAAGAACCCGGTGATACACTCTAAGACTAAGCATATAGCTATCAAATATCATTTTCTTAGAGAACAGGTACAGGTAAAGGAAGTAAGGTTGGAGTATGTGCCAACTAAAGAGCAGGTTGTTGATATTTTCACAAAACCATTGCCTAAGGATACATTTGAGTATTTAAGAGGTAGGTTGGGGGTCATTCCCCTATCTGAGTTGAATTAGAAGAAGATGCAGTTGCATCAATCCTAGTGTATTCATTGAATATCTTTATGATTGGATTGATGTTGTGGGGCTACTCCTTAGGGGGAACAGTCTATGAAGTCAGGAACAGTAGAGCAGATATCAGGTGTGATTGACGCCTTTGGCATTGTTGTCAAAGGAGGAGAATGTATGTTAAAGAGAGAATGTATGGTATTGGAGAATGTATGTATGACAAAGGGTGAGTAATTGCAGAACAGGTGAGACAAAAGTGGAAACATTTTTAAGGAAGAGTGTTGCCATCATTGGTGAGGTAGAAAGTGTTGCATAGAGTGTTGCTGCCATCAATGCCAAAGGGGGAGATTATTTGGATATCTGATGCAGTGTTGGTAAGTGAGTTTTGGAGATGTCATGATGTAGATTTGATTACAGGATGATCAGATATTATGTTGTCATTGATGTCAACTATTGACTTTGTGTTCTTAGTATGTTGCCAAGCATAGTTGTGATGAATGATGAGTTGCAGTGAGTTTCAGTGGTTGCTATCTTTATGGGAGACTTAGGTGTGTCTCTAGAAGTCTAATACATGACCGCTACTACTGAAGTGATCTTATGAGGAAGTTATGATCGGTGGAAGTATAACAGTGCAGCTGCTAGAACAATTAATGAAAGTTGATAGATGATTTGAATGCCTTGTCAAATCTCTATTATATCTTGTGATGCGGTCACAGGTTATGGTGGTCAACAGTGTTCAAATGCTACAGTTGCAACCACAACTAATTTGAGTGACCGGTGTGAAGGATAGATAATCGATGAGCAGAGACACAGTTGTTATCAGGTTACAGAGTTTGTGTTCTTGAGCGACAGTTGATAAATCTTTGATCAGTGATCGGTGTTGAGGTTGTGATGGAATCAGTTGAGTCAGTCATAATCTGGTGATGTGTTTTCATGATTAGAGGTGATGATTTCGCATCACATTGTTCGATGCTAGTGTGTGGTGAAGATTCTTGAGGAAGCTTGTGTTTGGTCAAAACGTGTTTGACTCCTTGACACAACATTTTATGTAAATTGTTGTATTGGCGGATGCGGTCTTGGAAATATGTTTTGTGTATTTAATTTTGTTATGTGGGGTGTTGGATTTGAGCGGGATGTTTTAAATTCTATTTTAGGGTTTGATCAAGGCGGTGGACATAAAAGTTCAGTATATATAGGATGAAATTGAAGATTATATGTGTTGACCGTGTGTTAGACAAGTGCGGTGAAAAGTGCAAGTTGCGATCAAGCCAGAGAAGATTTAAGTATACTGAGAAGAGATTGTGTGCTTCAGTGGATCTGATCAAGCAGAGGTAGTGCTATTTCACAGATCATTGTTTGTGTTGTTCCCTAACAGTTGCAGTAGGGTAAATCCCTTAACAAGGTATATCCTAACAAATCTTTGCTGTAAATCCTCTAACAAGGTGACACTTTGACAAGTGTTTAAAGTCCTCTAACAAGGCTACTCTTATCAGGGTAAAGGTTCTAACAAACCTGAGAAAAATCCCTTAACCGGGTAGCACCTAATAGTGTTGTTGTAAACTCCTAATAGGGTTAAGCTCCTCACAGGGCGTACTTCAGAAGAGTACATCATTTAGTGGGTACTAATCCCCTGTAATGACCCTGCTCAAATCTGATTGAAAACTTTTGATTTTTGGTCTTGGAAATTTTGTCAAACACTTCACATACAAGGGTCATATGACTGATATAACATTTCAGTTTGCTTTAATGACTCTTTTC
>MU223787.1:16095-39520 GCA_018584345.1 Thuja plicata | reverse complement strand
CCTTCGACCGTACAGTTCCCTTCGTGGTCTCGGTCCTCCGCACGTGGTGTACGGGTCAAATCTTCAAACCGGTCTCGCTCTTCCTGAAGTAAGACCTGTCTCAATCGTGTTTCCTCGAGTAGTTCCTACTCCGCACTCTCCGACGCTCCGGCGAAGTGAACTGTTCTCCGTCGGCCTCTGCACCTTCCGTACCACTTCCGAGGTTCCCTTCGGGCAACCCTCCGGAAAGCTGGTCCTTGGCAAGTTGCCTCAGCCTATACCGACGTTCACGTTGCTGCACGGAGATCAAAGCCTTCTGTGCGGCCTCGCCTTCGTCATCTGGTGCCTTTTTATTTCTATCTTTATTTAAAAAATTGGGCATAAATCCTTTCCTCAATTCTCTTCCCGAGTACGTCTAGGCAGCGGCGCCAGATGTTTTACCGTCACAGGTAACTTAATAATGCATAGACATAGTACAGGAAATATAATAAACACAGAATATATCATAGAATAATAAATACTTTCATTAATCATTCCATACTGGCAAGTACATTTACATCATAATGATCATATCATAATATCCCCGTGTCCATCCTCCGAGAGGGTATATAAACTACCCGAAGGGCCACGACCGAAACGTCGTGACGTAACTATCTAACCTCTCGGTCACTAACGACCGAGGCTAACATAATACTTTATTAATATAATAACCGGTACATTCAAATATCCCGACAACAAGAACTAAAACTAAAATGAAATGTAAATGCTCTGTCTTACTAGGTGATGCACCAAACTGTTATGAATCACAACCACAAATGACTAAGTGTTGGTTTTATACTATCTAACTTAAGGGAGAGTACAAATTTTATGTATAGGCTTGCATAAATATTTCATAGTAAGATTTTGAATGAACCTATTAAGGAGAAGAGTTCTCTCACTTAAAATTTCAAAACATGAAACACAAACTACAACCTGCAAACAAACATACACTCCTACAAATAGGTACTCAAATGAGAAAAGATAACATGGAATGACAAAATTCACTAATCACCTTTATCAATCACCTGTAGTGCACACAAATATGCAGAAAGAAAAGAAGACTAAAAGCACTCTGATAATGTTTTACTCCAAAAGTTCAGCCACTTTCAATTTTGCTTCAAAAGAGTTACAGATTCATGCAAAAATTCTCCAAAGGAAAAAAACTGGTCACAATGATCCTTTCTGCATAATCTAAACTACCCAAAAAATGAGCCAAGTACAAGTGTCTATGTTTCAACATGAAACATCTCCATGAAAATAGCACCTGAATCCTTGGGGTCGGATTCAACAAGAAAAGCTATTTTTATGGTCCTCAAAGGTCTCTAAAAGCACATGGGAAAAATGACAAAGTCAAGCCACCTAAACCTTTTACCATTAAGGTCCCCCAAAACGCTCCAACTCCCCTAGATATGGGCCAAACAACTCCTAGATGCTCTCTCCTTGTTGGAAGACTAAATCCAACTTCCCTAAATGCTCTCAAAACCATTGTTATTGCATTTTTTCTATTAAAGAGTTTTAATAAATATTAATTGATTTATAAAAGCTATCAATTAATAATCATTAAATTACAAGATTTACTTAGAAATGCAATAACATTAAGGTCAAAATAATTATTTACTTAATAATACAATAATATAATCAAAACAATTTTATTATTATTTTATTAAATAAATAAGAAACATATGAAAATGTTTTAAAAGCCACCAAAATGCTTGGCCGCGGACTTCAAGCAATCATAAACGAAAGAAAAAGGGCACTATGAAACCCGATAGCCCTAAAAGGATTTTCATTTTCATACTTAGCATTTTTTGCATTCGAGGGTTGTGGAAACCCTAAGCCGCCACCATGGGGAAATTTGCATCCTTCTTGCTCACGACGCCATTGCATTCATTCACAGGCAAGTTTCTATAATTTTTGTGTGCGTTTGATATGCTTGATGCTCACCTCGAGCTACATCTGGGACTACCCTTTTTGTTTGGAAATAAATTGTTTACTCAATATGCAGACCACAGCTTGTTTGAAGTTGAGAGTTTCTCTTGTGAATAACATGAACATTTTTCCTGAAACTTCTCTCTTTTGTAGATTTTGAAAGCATCATATGTATGTTTGTTAGGATGACATGTAGCATTATGCTTTCTGTATCTTTCACCATTGCTTTGCCATTTCACTTGATGAAAGTTCAAGGGAAAGAAGAGTTGCTAATGCACCACTTAAACTGTGTCCAGTCACATAAACATGCCACTTGGATGGTTTGTCCTTCCCTCCATCAATGGAACCTATAGAGGTTTTGATGAAAGAGAGTAGTCGATTTTTTTCTGACTGAATCATATGCAGTCAAAAAACCACTGTGTACCTGGACCTCTTCTTTGAAATCTCCACCCACTCGCTCAGGATTTAACCCAATAGGCGCTAACATCAAATCAGTTCTTAGGTCCTTCCATCTTGCCTTTGTTGTGAAGTATCCCTCCAAACAACTACCTACGTATCACTTCTTCAATTGTCAAGGAAACATATTTTCTCAAATTCTGATTTGATAAAACGTGTGCGTCCAAGTGCACTAGCTAGCATGGTCCAAGCCTCCATGGCACTTTCTGTTGTTGCAAACATTCTTTTCACTTCCTCCAATTTTCCATTTGTTAAAGATGTTGCTGCTGAATTCAGTGCATTCTTGATTGAACTTGGTGAATCTAAAAACATTTCCACCCCTAAAGAAGTCCTGTCTTTAGCCTCTTCCTTTTGTTGTTCCCTTTATGGCCTGTTAAAGATGTAGTAAGCATCATCAAAGAACCAAGAATACTCTCTGTCTGTCCTAAAATATCATGAGATGCCTTCTTAACATCTATGAGTTTAGATTGTGACTCATGAGCTTTAGGCAATGTAGTAGGATCGTTATCATCTATTGTTAGTTTTGGGGCAGCAAGGCCACTTTCCACATATTGTTCATCTGCTTGGGTTTGTGATTGCAGTCCTAAATTCTTAATAATTTCATTTCCGTTCCACCCAACATTCTCAGTAGAAGGAGAACCAACTTTGTTTATTCTAACCCTTTCAACAGCTTGATTGATGCTATCTGACAGATTTTTCCAAAAAAACAAACTCTGAGCTAATACTACTATCTGTCAGTTTCATTGTTCCTTTATTTCCATAACTACTTTTTCCTTCAGAAGATTCTTTTTGACTTGAAAACCCTGCACCTCCAACTGATTGTGAAAAAGTGTTGTCTTTCTATTTCATATTCATTATGTATCTGAGTCTTGCCATTGAGGAATAATTCAGTTGACATTCTTTCAGAAGACTCTGTGTTCTGCATGTTACCCTCTAAATTTTGATTCTTTTCAAATTTACCAATATCAAGAAGTGGCTCTATTTTTCCAAAAGAAGACAGTACAAATTCACGAACTTTAACACTTTCAGTTCCAAAAATTCTTTTCAAAGCAGATTCTAAGCCTTTAGCCAATTGAATATCTGAAAGAAAAGGTATTTTCCATCCACTCTTTTCTGCATTTATTTCTTCAAAATCTTCATAGTTGATCTGTAGATATTTTGTGGATGGATCTTTCACATTTATTCTAAAATTCTCATTCCAATGTGGCTCTTTTGTCTTAGCATTTTCTGCAGATGTTTAAAAGAATGAAACAAGAGGTTTCAAGCCTGCTAAGTGCAAGTCCCTTTAATATCTCATTTGCAATTTGTATACGGATTCACTCATTTCCTAATCTTTTCTTTCCAAGGCAACAAATAATTGATGACTTTTTTGAATAAAATAGAAGGTTTCATGCAACATACACATGTCCCTTTGATATTTATTAACTCTTCTGCATTTAACACGTCTTAGGTTAATGATGCAACTGTCCGCTTTACATTTTTCCATACTGCCACCATAGGAGTTGCTGCATACCTCCATTATGTGAGAACCCAGTATCCTCGCATATTGCAGGTCGCTTTATCCATGCAATCATTTATGCTTGGAATACTTGCACCTATGCTTGCATGGATATAAGCGACCTACAAACTATGAGAATACTCAGCAAACCGAAGACCAACAATTACTTTGGATTTCTCACTTAGTAGAACCAAGATCCAGTTGTAATAACTCTTTGATTTCACCCCAACAAGCTGGGCTTGACCCTTGTGGGAGCCTCATTTTACCCCACTTGCCAAGATGAAACACCTGTATCTGCACAGTCATCAAACTTGTTAGCAATAAAAATCCTTTTGACTTGAAATGATGCTCTGATTTCTTTTTGTTTTTTGTGCAAGTAAGATGGATCTTGATGTTAAAGGTAGACAAGTAGAAAGTTTAGTAAATCAGGCATTGCTTAGTTCTTCTAGATCTAATAACTCTCTTTCCTACATGTAGGACCTTGAGATCAAGGAAAACAAAGCTTGACAAGACAGCTGCAAAGACTAGAAGACTCAGACTCCTCAACCAGTAAAGCCCGAGGCAATGATTGGTTACCTAGACTTCTCTCTTTTCTATGTTTATCATTATTTTCTGTTCTCTTTTCATAAAAGATAGAATAGGCTATAACTCACGGCTTGTGTGCGAATTCTTTTAATGTTCAGTACATGATGTATTTCTCTTTCTATACTTTCAGTTATATGAACAAAAAATGTAATCTTGTATATTCATATAAACAAAAGCATTTTCCCTTTCTTCTTCATTGCAGTAATATATGATTGAATTAATTGAACTGGAATGAACATCAATTAATCCGATGTACCCCTCTAATAACTGCACATAATGTTCAAAAAACAAAATTTGCATAAGATATGAAATTTTGGGTAACAAGACCATTGTGATAGGGTGCACCATTTTATTGCAACCGGATGAAAGAGCTAGCTAAGAATACAAAAAGAACAAATTTGAGGCTTAGAAAGGTGTAGGTCTAACCAAGCAATTAATCTGCTTATTATCGCTAAATAAAATTACAAATGTTGGTATGTGATTATATTGGTCCTCCTTTTGTAATGATGCCTAATCTCTAGCACATGTTTGTAACTCTTTTGTAGATAGTTGTATGATAATGTGCTCTATTTGTAATTTTATAAAAATGATATGTACATATTTTTGCACAAAAGAAGCATATACCACTTGTAGACAACATGCCACCCGAAAATAGGATTAAAAGTAAAACAATACATGCAACCCATCAACATGCCTATATCATGTCCCTCTTTCAAAACTAAAAGAATTAAACATTCATGGTCTATTTTTATTTCCCTTAGGCTAAGATATAAAATAAGGAACATAATAATGATATTTGAAGTTTGGCTTTGTAATGTCCCCTTTTTCTATATTATGGAACACTACTAAATTCTTCACAATTCCTTTATGAGTGAATAATGAATATAATTCAATTTCTTAATGTTTCTGCAATTTAAGTAATAGTGAAAATCTGATATGACTGATTGAGGCTTAGTTCCAAATGCATACGCAATGTAATAAATATAGATCAATATTTTATATACAGAACAATTATGTTTGCATAAACAATCAATATAAAAATGATGTGTTTGTTTTTTCTGATGTACATGAATTATATGCAATGACTGAGGTGAGTCTCGTTAACCTTGTGCTGCTTGTTGTGTCTGATCTGCAATTATAAATATGCAACTTATGCAGGCCGTCTTTGATATATCGATTGATATATGCTTTGAATAATGCTTATGGGGTTGCGTCTGATATGGTGATAATAAATGCTCTGAGATGTTTTTTACTATGACTTTAAATGCTTGCACCGAAATGTGATGCCAAAGGCAATACGCTCTTGTATAGAGCGATCCTTATAGGATAAATAATAAGAAATCTATTTCCAATGACTCCTTGAGAGAATGAGCAAAATGACTTCTTATACGTTGTAATGGAAATGATCAGTTGTGTGGCAAAAGACATGACTCATGTCTACTAACCAACACCTCCTTTTCCTTGAACAAACCGCGCCTCTTTAGGATGATAATGATTATGCCTGTTTATTAAATAGTCAACTTAATAATTTAATTAATGATTGCCGACTTCTTCTTCATCTAGTTCCTTGCTTGCCTAATTACTTGATAACCGATTCTTACTATGCATTACTGGTGTATAAATTCACTCATCGTATGGATTAATTAGTCATTCAGAACCGGATTATATAACAAGTTACTCTGATAATCATTCACACTCTAATCAGGTGTCTTAAGCTGCTCATTTATGCAAATCATTAACTCAAAATGTTTGATCATATCCATCATCAATCCTTCATCCCAAAACGTTGCTTGTGTAGGCGGCAATTATGCCAGGAATAGTTAAATAAGACTTTGTGTTAGTTAATGTAATAAAACATTGTTCCGAAGGATGTCAGTTTTGTCATCAGTTGGTGACGGTTGGAGACTTAACCATCTGTGTCGTGTCTATTTGTAGGGAGTCCAGAACAAGTGAAGGGTGTGGTTAATGTTGAAACTATTACGCAATGGAATATATCATTTTGTCATTAATGGTGTAATGTGATTCTATGTTATTCATGCTATTGTTGTATTTCATTTATCTCTGGTATTATGCAATCCTGTTGAATCTGTATATGTTGTGCGATCCATCTCTAGTTAGGCATCTAACATTTTGGCGTCGTTGCCAAAGTTCGAACCTAGCGGTCGAGGGAAGTAGGGGACGGCGGCATAATGGGTCGTACCTTCAACCAACAAGTCCTGGTAACTGATAGTGACGGAGAAGACAATACCGAAGTAACCTGAGAGGACCAGTTAACACAGAACTTAGTTCACGCATGAGATGTGTCGGTTGACGAGTACGTACAGCGGGAGGCGAGAGAGCGGTCTCGGCTGGTACGGTACGTGCCGAACTCACGGTGAGCGGTCCTATGTACAATCTTCTGGGTAGCCTTCTGAGATTGTTAACTCCGATAATTAATGCCCAACCTTCCAAACAACGACAAAAGGCAACACACGAAGGTGGAGATAGGAGAGAAGGGAGCCGAAACTACTGTACAGAGGTCTCTACGTATCCAAAAGCAAGCTGAGAGACGCCAACGACTACAACAACTAGTGAAACAATCTGTAGGTCCCCCATCGTGGTCACGGGGCGGTGGAATACAACCGTCAAGACAGGAGTGGGAAGCGATCGCCAAAGAACTACCACTCCCGAGCAATTCCTAGGCGCACGAAGGATCTGACACCGACGGTGGGAAGGTGGTGACTCGGTACCAACTAAACCATCCGTACATTCCGAAGAGGACAATAGCCAAGAGGGAAATCTCGAAGGGGAGGTAGCGGATTTATTTGAGAGTACCTTGCAGGGCATCGGCAATCTTGTTATCTCGGAGGGATCAAGAATAGGGAGAACAAAGCCAGAGACTCCAAGGAGAAGAGAGTACCGGTACCACTACGAAGGAGGCAACCAAGACATGAACGACAAAGGTGGAGGGGTAGAAGACTCACGTGTAGCCAGAGGTGCGGAAGACGCATAGGGACGCGGAAGAGGAACCAACCCACCGACATCTGATAACGTGCACGGTGCCTACCGTACGTGGCAAATAGTAAACCCCTCGGAGAAGCAAAAACTACCCAAGTTCAGTGGAGACGGATCGGAGGATCCGGCCCGCCAATGTAAACATGTGTAACGATATGGGAAGCAAATGGCCAGGATGACCATGATTACTGGTTGATGGCTTTTCCTACCACCCTGCGAGGGATTGCAATTGATTGGTACACGGACCTGCCAGCAGGGGGCAAGGCGACTTGGGATGACCTAAAAAAACATTCCAGGAGGAGTTCAGATTGCTCCGTGATGATGATGTAGTGGCAAAAATTTACAATACATGACAGGGAAAAAATGAAACGGTGCGAACTTACCATCGTAGGCTAAATGAACTCATTGGTAAACTCGAAAACCAGCCAGCGGATGGTCTGAAAAAATGATGGTTCATTGAGGGACTAACTCCATCCCTAAGGAGGAAGATGAAAGTGGTGTCACCATCCTTGTAAACCGACGTCTACAACCGTGCGATGGATATTGAAAGTGAAAACAAGACATCCAGAGGTAAGAAGAAGATGAGTGATGACGATAGCAGGGATGGGGAGAGTGAGGGAGAATCCAAAACTATACAGGCGCTACAAAAAGACGTGATGAGAATGATGAAGAAAATGAGGGTTGGAAAGGAGACAAAAGATTGAAAGGAACTTTGGTGCACAGACTGCAAGTTGGAAGGCCATACCAAAACCAACTGTCCAAAGAAGGCATTTTGTGACATTTGTCAGGTACTAGGGCACTCCATCAAGGAGTGCCCATACAATCTGAAGGCAAGGAGTGCTCAAGTTCTCTTTACCCAAGGGGAACAAACAACTCCGTCTGTCACACCTCCAAGAAACACAAATGCCTCACTGAGAGGTTAACACAGCAACCAACGAGGAAATAATAACAATAGCAACAATAGCAAACCAAGAAGCTGTATCCAATACGACACGAAGGGGCAGCCCATGATACAATGCCGCAGATGTAACGAGTGCGGCCACTTTGCGCGGGACTGTCAGAGCGACAGCGGTCAAGGTGGAGGAAGCATGCTATGCAAATGGTGTGGTCCTGGTAGCCACGAGGATGTTGATTGCCCTAAGGGGAAGGGGGTAATTATGATAAACATCACAGAATTTGAGGAGGTCCTGGCAATCACAAGGTCCCAGACGAAAAAAGCCACGTACCCCAATCCACGTAAGGAGAAAGAAAGGTTGAAGGAAGCAAGAATGGAAACGAAACTGGCAATGGAGTAAGAATGGAGGCAAACGCATGGTACTCCCATACGGTCAACATCAGAAGCCAACATCATACAACAGATGTTACAGGCGACGGTCCCAGTACAAGTGGCAGACCTACTGGAGACGCTACCACAACTGAAGGTGGTAATTACTAACATAAGTGACACTAACGGCAGCCAAGATATTGGCAAACAAGGGGTGAATGGGACAGGGAAAAAAGACACTGCTACCTTAAATGGTGCCACGAATCCTATGTTGTTAGCAGTGTGTGTTGGACGGACACCCACAGTGGTCGAAATGGAAATCATGGGACGCACACTAACCAACACTATTGTAGATGGAGGATCTGGTGTAAATGTACTGCCAGAAGAAACGTAGAAGGCCCTTGGTAAACCTACACTCTGGCGATGACCAGCATAGTATAAAACCAATCGGGACACTCATGGCACAGAAGGTTGTTATTGGAACCCAACACTTATTTCTAGATTTTGTTGTCATCGCCCTCGAAAGGAAGGGGTATGATGCCCTCCTCGGCAGGGGTTGGCTCACCACAGCGAAGGCCAACCACAATTGGAAAAAGAACACCCTTACCATCGAGAGTGATGGAAAGAAATATGTCATCGACCTACAGAATCAGGCGGTAAGCCAGGAACTGGCATCGGACTCCGAGTCTGAACGAGGAGAGTTGGGCAAAGAAAGAGGGATCGAACCGGATGATGAGGGAAATCTGAGACTTGAGGATTGTTCGGAAGACAAAACGAGTTCACTAAATGGATTGTTCCACTAGCAGATGGAGGATTATGAAGTTTTTCATCCAAGCTGTAACATGTTAGAGCTTCTAGAGGAAACCATTAACTGGGGACCAAAGCATTTGAAAAAAAACCTAACTTGTAGGAAACCTTTGACTCAGGACCACAGTATTTGGAAGAAAAAACAATTGGGAGCATATCATACGCACATCGGGCAAGAAGGGGTCCATACAGACAAACACCAACATATTGTGCGGACGAGCGAAGGCAGGTTGACAGACCTCTGTACGAACAAAGGAAGAAGCAAAGACCATACAGTCTATACGGAGGTAGAAGGGGTCGTACGGTGTACGAACCGAGCGGAGCTGGGAGGAAGAAGGAATAAACGTACAAGCGAGAGGAAAAATATCCCTACAGTAGAGGCCATAGTGGTTATCCGTACAGGAGAAAGGAAGGAAAAATGCGATATCGAAGCAATTGAAAACATGAACGAAAATCGAAGAAGGGGAATTCCAAGCCATACGGAACGTACGGAAGCCACAAAGAACACAGTTCGTATGGCACGTACGACGACAGGAAGACGACTTGGCAGTACGGCCAGGAGAGAGGAGGGCATCCGCCAACCCTATAAACCACGTATGGCGTGGAGTGGGGAGCGTACACCCGGAGGAGGAGATCCCTCTACGAGGAGAAAGGAAAATTCAGCGTCGTACGGAGCAGGAGCCGTATGGACGAAGTGGCAGAGAACTTCCACGTACGGAATAGGAGTCGTACGGATGAAGGGGCGACAACGTTTGACACAGAGTGTAATCCGTACGGAACAGAGAGGATTCAGACAGTACAGTTTGTACAATCCGTACGGCTAACAGGCATCGGCACTCTCAAGTTGTCCGTACAGTTGGTAATAGCATAGCAAGCACTCCAGTGGGCACCGTGGGCAGTGGAGTTGGCAGTACCATGACAGTTGGCAAAGGAGAAATGGCGTCGAAAAAAATCAAGAAAATGGTGTGCGTCATAGAGTTTTGTGTGGTTTTCAAGGTGCTAATAGATATAAGATATAAGTCACCATTAGCAGTGATGGATTCCACCTTCCTTATTTCGCCACTTTAATGTATTTGTAATGTTCTAATTGTATTGCCATTAATCCACCGTGCTAGTCTTCTATAATCTCAATCGCAATTTCTATTCATTATTTGTTGACTTCATTTGGTAATTTATTGATGGTCGTACAATATCAGGCTGGTTCTCTTATAATAATAAGTTTAAATCTTTAATTTAAGCTTATGTGATCGTTTATCGATTTTACTATCTCTACTTCTAGAACGGGGACATTATAGACTCGCTCACTGTATTTTCAAAAGGGCAACGTAAATATTATATTTAAAAAATGTTTTAACACTCCTAATTCAATATATTTCTCTTTTGTAGTCAAAGGAACTACTTTTGTCTTCTTTCTATAAGGTGGAAGCAAACCGTTAGTAAACTACCTCTTCCTCAATCCACAAAGTACTTTGAAACACTTAATTCAGTATCTTCCTAGTCTATAGTCAAAGGAACTAATTTATCTTCTTTCTAAAAGTTGGAAGCAAACCCTCAATGAACTACCTCTTCCTCAATCCACCTATTGGTTCATTTTCTATTTTCCCAAAAACTCTTTTAATTTTCATTATATTAACATATAGCTTCTCTCCCTTTTTTGTTGAAACATAGATCTTTTCAATGATTTCATTGGTCATCGCATAGCAACTTGAATTATTTACTATGTCTTTAAAGATCTAATCTAACTCATTAAATTGTCCATTAACCATCCAAATATACTCATGTGGAAATGTGGAACAAGATCTTTCCCACCTTGTCCAAAGGAGGTGGACATAATTCTGTTTTCTCTTACATAAAAAAAAATTGTGTGGTGTTGATTCAACCACACCCAGCTATGTCTTGATAACAGTTCTCGAGAGCATACTTCCCTCATCCCGAAGATGCTTAAGAGCTTTAGGCTCTACAAAATCCTTGCAGTGAAAACAAATTATACTTCCCTTGTTTGGAAGGGAAAAGATCCTAAGTGCCTCCATTATCTCTATTTGGCTCTCTATCATGCCACTTATGTGGAGTGTCTCAATTCTTGTTCTCCCAAGAGTAGTTGTCATTGCTTACATTTTTTATTGTTGGAACAAAAGAAAACCTTTATTGCCAGCTTTTTTCCAACTACTCTTTGTTCCTTTTTGAAAGTATATTAAGTTATCTCCATCAAATTCATTCTTGTTTTGCATTGTCGTCTTATTCGTGCAAATATTGCATCTGCAAGCAATTAATAGCAAAGAATTGGCATGGTATCCATCCAACAATCAATATAATCACTACATTCCAATTCATCCCCAACAACATTAAGTGTAGCACATGTATCACAACCTTTATGATGAATATGATCTCTTATACAAAGTATCTACAAGAAACTAATATCTTCAATAAATTAGCTCTTCAATGATTTTTCTCTAGCTTCAAATAATTTTCTTGACAGTGTCTTCTAAACCAACCCTCAATACTGCATCTTCACCTGCGAAATCATAGTCAACAAACATATAGACATATAGATATTGACAATAACCACCAATACAACTTACAAGAATGGGTATTAGTTGACATCTATTCATATCCAGTGCAACGAACAATTCTCTACGATGGACAACAATATAAGAAAAATACCAAAAGAGCTCCATTGACAACAATACGATAGTAAACATATCATATAGCGATAGGCATATCGATTGGACAGCAGGTTTGACATATGTATGTATTGACAGCTAAGTTTTGGAATAGACAACTCTCGAAACTTAACTCCCTACACATCATTGACATATTTTAACACAATATGGAAATGCTATATTATACTCATAACGCCAAAACATTAAAACACCAATATATATTTCATTTATTCTTTATCCAAGTCTAAAGAACATGACATATAAAGAAGCAAAAATATTGGAGACCCTTTGCTTATTATAATTCCCGGAGGCTGATTTGGATGTGTTAAGGGAATAATTCATTAACTAAATTAAGTTGTCTAAAGTCACCCATTTTACATGCAACTAATATTTAATTAATGATTTTATTAATGGTACACAATTTATTTTTAAAAGTGATATTTTGGAGGCACAAATGTAAAGTTAAATTAAGAAGAAATATTAAAAGTCAATTAGAGAGGGAAATGAAATATGGTAATTCAAATATTAAAAAAGGGGTATAAAAAGGAGAGCTTGCAAAAAAAAACATTCTTGGCATTTTGGTTTCAAAACCCCTGCTTTGCAGATTAAGCAATTATTCATCTTTTCTTCCCTAAGATGAAAACCCTACAGGAAGGATTGGTTTCATGCATGGAAACCCTCCTAGCCAATTCATGACTGGATTAAACCAAGATTCACAGGTGTGCCAAATGATGGGATAATTTTGAATAATTGAAACTTGACACATAAATATCTATATATTTCATTTTCAAGTTGCAACTGATTGAAATATTTGCATAGAAAATTATTTGTGAAATGTGAAAATCAAGATTATATTTATATTGCTGGTTAGATCATCAAAAAAGGCACACCATACAATTTTATTTGCCATAGACAACAGACTTCAAGTGAGAATGGCAGCCATAAAAAAAATCATACCAATCTAAATTTTTCTAGAGCAAAGTGGGAATAACTTCAAATTTCATTTACAGCAGTAGTGCAATGGTTTTGGATAAATACACCGGCCATTCTACAACATAGGGCAGCATTGACATCATCTTTTTGCTGTTGCAAGCATTCCAAGCACCATTTTGTCTACTATTCAGTTTACATGACAACTATTTGACTGAATGTTTCTTTATCAATTGTTGACCAAAGGATAGAATAGTAATAATTGTTATATTTTGGCTTGTAAAACGACACAGATTATACATATGAATGCAAATCAACACTTAATGTATGAGATATCAGCAATGGCATATGATTGTGAATTGTTTGTTTAAATGCTTATGCATTGTTCAATGCACGCCAATTGTTTGTAAATTTCTCTATGAATATGAAAGAAAGTTACAGTTGTTCCTAAACACAAAACTAAGGAAATTGAATGGTATAATGTCCGCCAACTATTTGACAAAATGTCTGAGTGGGAAAATCAGTAAATTTACAAGTTGGTTGAGATATTTTGGCAGGAGCATTACAATTGTTTACTAAAACCTTCAATTGTATTCTTGGATACATTTGAGTCTTTGACCACCCCATTTGTGACTAGACAATGAGTAGTAAATCCTATTATGGGAATATGTCCTACACGGATAGGACATATTGGAACCGTGTAGGACATATTGGAATATGACATGAATGGCATGGAGATTTTTACTATGACCTTCAATTGTGTGAGGAGCAGTTATAAAGCCTCATTGGAGAAGTGATATTATTGGATAAATTTGATCATGTTTATGACTCGAAGATGAGCAATAGATCTTGTTAGGGGAATATGCCTGTGTGGATAGGATATATTGGAATACGAGATGGATGGCATGGAGATTGTTTACTATAACCCTCAATTGTAGGGGAAGTAGTCACAAAGCCTCAATTGAGAAGTGATATTATTAGATATATGACTAGACAAAGAGCAGTACATACAATCATGAGAATCTATCCTATGTGAATAGGTCGTATTGAAATATGACATTAATGGTACGGATATTGTTTTCTATAACCTTCAATTGTGTGGGGAGCAGTTACAAAGCCCTGGTGGATAAGAGATATTCTTGGATAAATTTGACCCCATCTCTGACTACACAATGGGCAGTAAATTGGAATCCTATTATGGAAATATGTCCTAAATGAATGGGTGAAGTTCAAGATCCCCAAGGAACCTATCCTACTGGAAATAACTACCACCACTAACAAGATTTAATGAAATTCAAGTGAAGCTCTCTATAATAGCCTTACCAAGAAATTTTAACAAAATTGCAATTGTTTCAATATTTTGTACACAGACAGTTCATCAAATACTTGGAGTAATGCTGCTGTGGTTTCTGGAAGATTATTGCTGAGTTTCTACCATTTAAAATTGCAATTGTTTCAATATTTTGTACACAGACAGTTCGTCAAATACTTGGAGTAATGCTGCTGCGGTTTCTGGAAGATTATTGCTGAGTTTCTACCATGTAAATCAGCTGCCACCTCCATGTATGTTCATAGACATTTTCACAAACAGTTTAAAGCCATGGAATAATACATAAATATTTTATCAAACATTGGTCTATTATCACAAGTTGTAGATTCAAATGTTTTCATCTTTTAATTCAAATGTGAGTTATAAGTTATAACCAATAGTTGGAAACCGTCAAGGTTTGATTTAAGACAAGCTTTCTCTCATTCCGATTGTATTTGCAAAAACTAATTAGGTTGGCCCTATGTTTGCATATTAGATATCTTTGAGAGTTGAAGCAAGGGTGAGTCTTTCCCATATTAAGATGAGGATTACAATCATGACACAGATCCTTAAATATTATGTTCCTCTTGACTATGTTGCTTTAGTGGACAATCTTTCTATGTCCATGAATTTTCCCTGTATACATAAGTTGACGAGTGGCTAATACTTGCCTGTCTTTTCCTTGATGTAAGGTTGTCTAAACTCAAGATGAAGTGCCCATTGAGGTGATAAGTTAAGACAGTTATGGTGTCTTCCATGTAAAAGTTCATATAACACAAAATATTTAGGAATTAGGATAGATGTGTTACTCATTGTGCAAACTCACCATTGCTCAATTGAATAGTTTTTGACCTCTTGGCTTATGCTGGTATGATATTTTGAATTAGAATGAACAGTGGGTACAAAATGGGATAATTGACTTGTTCAAGACGTAAGTTCCACAGCTGGTGATGTAAATTTACAATGAAAGCAATACTAGAATGTTCTGGAACATTCTGCAGCATGAATGATTCCCTGTTCTTCTATGTTTAACCCGGAAATTCCCAAATAGCGGAGTTAAAGACCCTTATCTTTGCACAAAGCTACCTAGAATCCAAGCACTTCACCTTGTAGAAAAATTGCCGCCTTCTTCCAACCTCACATCCTCAGAAATACATCCAAATAGAGACCACAATGCATTATTATTCACCATCATGTGAGGGTGGCCTGCATTCTTGTGAATTGTCAAGCATTAAATCCATTATTTGACTAGTTGAGTGACTCCTTTATGTTGGGCATCCTTTCCAAGATTGATGCCATGACCTCACAACTCTTCAACTCCCTCCCAACTTAGTGCTTTTTCTTTCCCAAGCAGCCTGTTCATCCTAACATGATTCTTGAATGTTTCAAACCAAGGGCGGCCGTATTAATGACCTAATAGGGTTTCCTTGAGACTAACAATTCTTCTTTTAGACTGGACGGATCCCATAAATAATATACTATTATTTTTTTGCTCTGTCCAGTTTCTTTCTATTTCCGAACAATGCCAGTTTAGAGCAAACAAATCTGGCTGGTGCTCCAAAAGACTCACAAGGAATCAATCAGTTAGAAGGGATCACTTATAAGTAAGGAACCATGTAGAGCTATAAGTAAGGCACCATGTGTGGTAAGCAAGCAAGTTGAGGAGAGGTAGAGTGAGACCTAGATGAGGCTCTTTTCCACTTGTTTCTTTTATGTATCTCCCCTCATCGTATACTCCAGCAAGGTCTGATCCTCATGGCAGCAAGAAAATTAAAATAAACCAAACTCTGCCCTCAACCCCTGCAATTTGAATTTTCCTGATAATTTGTAGGTAATCATTGGGCTAAACTTCAACCCTTCAATCATACTAATTATTGCTTGCAATCTCAATATATTTACAAACTATTAACTGCAGCAGCAGGAGTGGATTTATCGCTTTGAATCAAAAGACTCCATCTACTGCAATAAACTCCAATGTGAATACTGTATGAATCCACCTGTATTGGCAAGGGAGGGATCTTTCACCACTGGAACCAATCTGACCTTAGGGTTTTTTCTAAGGCAGAAAAGATGAACAAATTCAAACTCGTACAGAAAATAGAGTAAAATGAAATATTTTGAATGAGATTCTTCTCTTCCAGTTTCCTTTTATAAGCACTTTTGGAACTTTCCAAAAATTATAATTTGAAATCACCTTTTAAACCATTATCCTTCAGTCCATAAAAGTGACTTTATTTTATTTTTTACTTCTTAAAGCACTTAAGTCACATAAAATTGACCTTTATAAATAATTAATATAAGTTTTCTTTTAACTCGCATTTTCACAGCTTAATATTAATTATTCAATATTGAAAATCTTTTGCACATCCACTTAAAGTTGCAAAAAATATAAAAAATAACACAAAATCGAATTCTGATTTCGCCAACATACTCTGAAGCTCAATGAAAATCCAACTTGATGAAAACTGATAGTATTCCACCATTCTGAAAAGGTTGGCACTCTCCAATACGTTTGGAGCCTCCAAAGATGTTAAAAAGCTATAAAAAGGGAACATTACACTCTCACCAAGACCATTATGAACTCTACTATAAGTCTTGATTCTTATGCTCATGAAAGAGGCAGCAAACATTGATCACTTAATATTTTATTAATTAATCACTTCAGTTTTTACATTTTGTCTTGAACATTGGACTAATGAATTTTGAAATCTTGCTAAATGGATATATAATGTACATTGAATTGTTGCGCGTTCTCTGAGATAGTGGAGCATGTGTTTGCAATATTTACATCACAATAAGACAATACATTGTTATTTGAATTTTTTGTTTTAATTTAATATTTTTTATGCTTACATTTAATGCATTTTGAGCATTTTGAAATTTTGACAATTATTATAATTTCAATTGAACCCTCTTTCCTATTTGATAAAATTTTCCAATCAATAGAGGTATCTTTTTTGACAAAAGGGGTACATACCCAGCATTGATAAGGTTATGCGCCATAGGAGAACCCATAATTCCAAGACCTAGAAAGCCTATGCGCATAGATGACTTCTCTTTACCTACAACATTTCAAACCAAGATCAAAAAAATGATAGAAATTGGATAGACAATCTAGACTGAATCTAAACATAGACGTTCAAACAATTAAACCTCTTTTTAAAGAAAAACGCATGGGCTATAATTTGCTAACTGTAGACATTGTCAAACAAAATTCAAAATGACTCTACCATGTTTACTGAAATCCATGTAGCTTTTCTTGCAAGTGGAGGATTTAGATTAACTTTAGAACTTACACATAACAAGAAGCTTTTGTAAGCGAGGATGTTTCATTTATTGAAAAATAATAAGTAAAAGTAAGAACATGTTAATGATAAGCTTTAGTTAGAAATATTTAAATTACATATTATTTGCAATTTTTATATTTAGGAAATGGCTATAAAGAGAAAAATTTCAATTTACTAACTCCATAAACCATATAGAGAATAAAACCATCAATGTAGTACAATAACTCCACCCCTTGCCTTGCAAAATGTAGATACAAAATTACAAATATTTGTCAACCAATAGATTCTTCATACACAAAATAGTAATACAATGAAACAGAATTTCAAGTTTTGAAAATTTAAAATGACCATGAAAAATGCTTAGTTGATATAGCACCATATGAAGGAAATAATTGTATTGAATTTTGATGTTTACAAGTGACATAGTAAATAAATGGGGCTCATAAGTACATTAAATTACAAAAGAAGCACACTAATATAAAAGTGAAACGTTATAGACCTAATGTTGTATCCACAAGAATATTTTTGTATCCACTACCCATAGATGAACTAGTGCAAGGATAAGAAAAAGGCAAAACAGGAACAAAAATCAAGAGGCCGGCATAAGGATTATCAACATGCCTTAAGAAAATTTCCTCTTCCAAATTTTGATGATAGTAGGAAAAGCACGAAACATGCTTGGATACAAAAGCTTGATACATTTGTAACACTAAAACCCATGTCAGAAGAGGAGGCAATTCAGTTTGCAACCTTGATTTGGAGGAGCTGTAAAGATCCACCCCTGATTTTTTGTCCAGCTAGTACACTTTTTTTTTTTTCAATCCCAAAAATTTGTTAAATAGTTCCCAATGGAGAGTTTCAGTTTACCCTGTTGGTACATTTGTGTTCATACATTCTGTTGTTTGCAATTCACTGATGACTTATGTCTGAATGCACTTTTAGTTGATGCAAGGTTGAAGATTAAATACTATTTTCTCCTACAGCTGATACCCAATACATATAACAGAATACAGATAGTATGTTGCAAAAAAAACACTTTTAATTCAATACAATGACAATGACTGTCAAAGAACAGATATTAAACTTCAGATTTTCATTGCAGAATTCAAAAAAGTTTACAGAGATTATCATACAGTTTACATCAGCATATAAGTCTTCAAACAACCTCATAGAACATTCAGCAACACAAAATACTTATCCAATCTCTACAGTGGAGATAGTTTACTTTAAATCACTGCCCTTAAGGAAGACCTTTATGAATGAAAGACTTGTGTTGTTTGAAGTCAATGTTTTCTGCTCATCAGAAAGCTCATGCTCAAACCAAGGGGACTCACTTCAAGAGACACATCCAACACCTGCTCACTCCCACATTACCTCCAGTATTCACACGTCCCAACACCAAAAGAAATCAAAGCCAGCAATTGATAATGGTAATCAACCTGGTTCATGCCAATGTCTCACACTTTCCTCAAAAAGATTATGTTGGATTAATTGTCATTGATGTCAAGGGACTCTAGCTGAATTGGCAAAAAGCAGCGATCAGTTTTAATTAAATAAATGCAAACAAATATATATTCTTTTGTTTAGGGCTGACCTTCATTATGAAATTAAAAACAAATATTAATTGTTTTGGAGCCCTCTAAAATAGGGCCAACCCCCCTTGTAAAGAGCGCCCATCATGGGCAATACAAAGATTATCTTTTATGCTGGCTGACCTAGGGTTTTTGAGCGCCCAAATTAAGAGACAAATAAAATTAAATAAAAAGGTATACTTTGTTGCTGGCCGACCTCATTTTAAGGTGTAACCGTTGGGTAAAGATATCTTGAAGGTGTATAAATAAGGGTTGCTTGGAAGTCAATTGGATCATTCATTCATTGCATATCCTCTCCATTAAGAGCAGAGATATGGAGCAGAAAAGGAGCAGATTTATGGAAAAAAATTAAAAAAGTATATGAGCAGATTTCTGAGGTTAAATCAATCTGATTTTGAAGGCTGATTTATGAGAGTTATTCTGAAGATTATAGCAGATTTAATGCAGAATTTTGTGAAGAAATATATCAATATGTGAGCATACTTTTCAAGATCATTTTTCATATCCTACCTTGTGCTTGAAAAATCTCTTCAAGGTGTAGAATCTTCCTCCTCTTCTACTTCTTGCTCCTTGTCACTCCTCTTTCACTTGCACTCACTCCTTTCACTCCTCCAATCGCTCTTTTCTCTCCTTTTCACTCTTCTCTATCTGCTGTAGCAAACAATGAGAAATGAAGTTGTGAGTAAAAATGAAGCTTGGAGGGCGTTTTGTAGGCTTGGAGGGGCCTAAATGGGACCCACCATAAATTAGGGTTCGAATGCAACCCTAAAAGTCAAAAAAAATTTATTTTTTGAACATCCAATAATGGGAGATGCTTGGGTGTCCCCGGGACAGTCGAGAGACAGCAAGCCATCTCCCACATCTCCAAACGTGCCGGAAGCGGTGGCAGGACGGCGAGGGAATGTGTCATCCCCGTCTCCAAAACACGGGGGTCCAAGGGTGGAAACGCATCCACATGTTTCATTGCTAGAGACTTATGGAGGAAGACATTCAAAACTTGGAACAACTCCCAACATTAATGGCAACCAGGGCAGTATACTCAACACACATGGCAGAAAATACACATGAAGCCACGTCCTCCAAGTAAATAATGTTGTTGGCTCAACAATACCATAGTTGGAGCCATGTGTCAAGAATAAGGATCACATCGCACTAATGTGTAGCAATAGGTTGGATGAACAATCAGAAATGGTGGAAGTGGTTAAAGTTTGCAATTTGGAGATACTTCATGGCTCTTACCACTAGTTGAAGCTCGAAAATTAGACATGAGACATGACATTAAGGACAAGCTCCACAATCTTATGAGCATCAAGGAAAAGTGGAATTGGGATAAAAAGGCATGCTAGAATGGACAAGTCTGAAAGTCCAACAAGGGCCAAGGAAAGTTGGACTTAGATTGGGCATGCCTTAAGATTCAAAGCCTTGAGCACCTTAAACAAGCACAAGGGAAAAAAAGAGGAAGAACACACAAAATTGAACCAAGGGAGATGTGGGAGATAGGAAATAGGCATTTTGGTCCATAACATAAGTTAATACAAAAAGGTAACATAACGGGATATGTGGTTGTGTGTCCCATGTATGTGTATCTACATGTTGCATGGTGAACTCAAAAATAGACCTATGGAGTGCTGATGGGGTCGTGTGTACACAACAAGGAGATCAGTCACAATAGTGGTGTAGTTATTTGGAAAATTCAGTTATTTGTTAGACTGTTTAGATGCCAGGAGTTGTGAATTTTGATTTGTTGAAATATGGCCATAACGGAGCATTAGCATGTTGTGTATCAAAGATACGGGGAGGTAGATAGTTAGGTCTTTTGTAGGCCTCATAGGTAGAAGGATGTCTTCTAGTTTTGAGGGCATGAACTATGTTTTCATGAGACAAATCCAGTCTAATCACAATCTAGTGTGACCTTTTGTACAAATACATGATTATGACAAGTTATCTTCTACATTAAGTATGTTGACCATGATGACATGGAAAGCTTTCATCCATGATGGGAGTTTTGGCATGAAATTGTTGTGTCTAAGAATCTATCACAAAGATACCATGATGCCATGGATATCTTTGGAACGCTCTCAACGGGAGTTTTGGTAGTGATCTGAATTTCTCAATTTGACAGATGATCTTCTAGTGTTGAGGAAAAATATTCTTGTGATTTGATTGATCCTAGATCAGTTGTAAAGTTCAGAACATGTAGTTGTTTTTGAGAAATTATGTTTATTGCAGACAAATGGTCATTTGTTGAAAAAACGTAAATCATGGAGCCATACGGAGTTCCTAGAATTTGCACCAATCATATAGGGGGAGCATTTTCTATGATATGGGGATAAATTGCATTTTCATGTTTGTAGTTGCAGGAGACATTTTCCTTACCTGAGATAAATGCTTCAGCATTCTGTTCGAGTAACTGTGATGATTATTTTCTGTTGCCATCTATTTCTTATCAGCTGCGAAGAGTCTTCCTGATAGTTGGTTACATCTATAAAAGCTAGCCACGACTTTGGGTGACAGCCTACGAAGACTATGAAGAGTCTTCTTCATCTACAGTTGAAAGGTCATGGCATAACTTGCGAAGAGTTGGTTGGTGGAAGTTATTCCACTTCTTGTAACGACAGTCAAATTACTATGTGCCTTTCTTTCATGTCTATATTCAGAAAGGAAGGTTTTTATGTTGCGTAACATTTGGAAATCATTGAGTTTCTTGTTTGTATCTGTTGGACATCATAGAGACTCTGTTGTGCTTCTGCAGACTCATGTTGTGACTATTCGAGTCAGTTTAGACTATGAAGCTTCACCGTCTAGTAACTGACTGGTTATCCTCTTTGATCAAGCTGTTTTGGGATCTCAGTGATGAGTTATTGTGTGTGACATTTTTTGTAGTGTGGTTCGATCATCGTCACCTATGTAGCGGAAAACTCTATGTAGCGTCACCTATATCATAACTGTCATGGCTATTGAAGTATACATCTCCGTCCTTTGGTGTCACTCATTAAAGAATATGGAGTCTTCGAAACGGCCCTTTTTCGGTAACTGTCGTCATAACTTATATGCATGAGTTTGTGCCTCATGTTTAACATTTTTGAGGTTCCAGGTGACTCATCTTTGTAGCCGTTACTCACTGAACCATCATCACTGCTACGTTGGACTAAAAGCGGGAGCTCTATTATCACCACTGATTGAGTTGTATACATCTCACCGTGTGTTGTATCCTTTAGTTACAATGGTCTGCGATTCTATACCTAGACGTTAGGCCCGTGGGTATTTTTTATTTCCTAAGGCGGAGAGATTGGGATATACAATCGATTCAATTGTGGTGTGCCTATTCTGTTTTTTGAAGACCATGATAAGTTGGCTTATGTTTTTCGGTTGTAGACCATTCTCTGAGAGATTATCATGTGCATTAGTTTTGCTTATGATATTTGTGTTTCATAAAAGAGCATTATATCTGTTGTAGATGTCAAATGTTACAATGACATTCTACTAGTGTCTATTATCTGATAACAGTTTTAGTGAAGCAGTTGTTCTTCTGAATAAGCTTGTGAAGCTTTGTATTGAATCTTTTGTTTATTCAATAAAGGATCTACTTTGAGTGTGGCTGGGTTTTTCCCCTCAGGCTGGAGGGTTTTCCCAGGGTAAAAATTCGCGTGTTTATCTATTCCTGTGTGTTTTACGTTTCTGCAATTTTGTTAAATGCAATTCTGGTTCTAATTTCAACATGGTATCAGAGCAGGTCTAAGGAAAAGATCCAGAACCAGAACTTTTTTAAGCTTCGATATATTATTTGTTTCTCTTCTAGATTGTTTATTTCAGATTCCAACAATGGTGAATGGACTCACAGTTGAAGACAGGTTGGATGGCGCATCCAATTTTACTTCATGGAAATTCAGAGTCCTCATTGCTCTAGAAGAAAATGATCTTCTCAACTACATGAAGTCTGATGTAGCTGAACCTTCTGATGACACTGAGAAATCAATTATTTGCTTCTGGATTTGATTGTGTAAGTGTTTTTAGCATCAACGTTTCGGATCACACTCCGTGATCCATCATCAGGATGAGAGAGAGTGCAAGAAATGTAAAAATATAAGATCTTATA
>MU223787.1:3952-16045 GCA_018584345.1 Thuja plicata | reverse complement strand
TATAAGATCTTATATTTTTACATTTCTTGCACTCTCTCTCATCCTGATGATGGATCACGGAGTGTGATCCGAAACGTTGATGCTAAAAACACTTACACAATCAAATCCAGAAGCAAATAATTGATTTAAATGGATTGTGGAAATCTGATAATGTTGACACTGAGAAAGCTCAATGGAGGAAGAATAATATCATGGCAAGGAAGATATTGATTGATTCTGTTAAGGATCATCTTGTACCTATTATATCCAAGTTGAATTCAGCTAAAGAGATGTTTGAAAGTCTTAAAGCTTGCATGAATTCAACAACACTAGCAGAGCTCTGTCCTTGAGACGTCAACTTCTTCATATTAAAATGGTTAGAGGAGAATCAGTTGTCTCCTTCATGAAGATCAAAGAATTGAAAGATCAGCTTAATGCTATTGGAGATTCAATTGAGGACAAAGACCTGGTTATGTTGGCTATGAATGGCCTCCCTCATTCTTGGGAGTCTTTTATTCAAGGCATTAGTGGAAGGGATGAATTACCCAAATTGGATCATCTGAGAGCTGATTGTATCCAAGAGGAATTCAAATTGGATGCAAGAGTTGATTGAAAATCTTATCATGAAGATCATGTTTTTGCTGCTCATACATCTAAAAGGAAAGGAAGTGAATGGAGAAAAGGCAATTTCAAGAATAATAGAGATAAGGATTCAGATTCATTTCCTGAACCGAAGAAGGACCTCTCTAGAATTCAATGTTTCGGATGTGACAAGTATAGTCACTTTGCCAAAGATTGTTTATCAAGACCTTAACATCAAGTTGTTGCTGCAAATGTTGATGATGCTTCACCTATTAAAGAACCTTGTGACAGTTCAGTGGGATTTTTATTCTGAAGAAATTACTTTTTCCTCTGAAATTTAGATGTATTATTACTGTGTTAAGGATTGAAATTCTAGCTTTGAGAAAGTAATAGGGCTTCCAGCATAAAGTTTGATCCTAATAATTTTTTTTTGTGCAAGCATCCTAAACATCATGTGCAAGCATTCCAATCGCATTTGACATCATTCCAAGCAAACATAAACAAACTGAAACACAAATCCAGCAAGCATAAAGGTTGTATGTAAAGTGTTTGATGATATTCCTTGAGCCTCTAATCAGCAGTTTGAGGTCAAAATTAGCAAGGGATATTACAGGCCATCCAAACAAAGAAGAGGAATAAGTTAGCTCAGAAATGCTTCAATGACCTTGTCTTTGTGAAATATAATCTTCGGTTGCACACAAGGAAAGTAGACAAAATATCAAGTGGTCCAACTGATTTGAATGATATAGGGACAACGTAGGAGTAGGCTCCATTATTTGCCAAGGATGACATTTATGATTTGGAGAGGCGGGCTATGGAGGAGGCAGGTGGATTTGGATTCACATTGGATGACATTGAGGAGGTTGAGGATGATGAGGATTCATTGTCAGTGCCAGCAGCATCTGCATCCAAGATGGAGGTCGAGCCATAACCTGTCATCCCTGTTAATGTTTTGAACCAGAATATAACAAAGCAAATAGTAGATAAATCAGGAACACAATGAGGCCAGATATACCCTAGGAAAACCCTCCTTCTCGAGGGAAAAACCCAGCCACACCAAAGAGCATTGTTTTATTAAATAATAAAGATAGTCCGGATACAAAGCTTGAATACTTAGACTGCACACTTCTTGAGTATCACCACACTAATTTCTCCTTACAATAATAAATATGCTCAGCACTGTATAATCAAACACTAATAATTGCTTGCTATAAATGCCAAATCTCAGCATCAATAGAATATGCTTCCTTTATACATTAGACCAGATGTCGATACACTTCCTTCACACATTAGAACAAATGTTGAAACTTGAAACACAGGAAATGCATACTGTCAGAACAACATACGTGAGTTCACCTGCAATAATCATGCCCACAAGTATCCTCTACTGAGAGAAGTTACAAACACAGAACATTTGCCTTGTAGATAGCAACTTGTTCTTTCAAAACGGTGACATTATATTGAAAAATGAATCATACCAATAGTCACGCGATGTCTTTTCAGATACAACACGATGACCATTCTATCTCTGGCAGTTACAGAAAGATGAAACACTTGAAATCCCAACAGCCACGCACGCAAGAGCCATAATGATGACGGTTGCGCCAAAGATGACCCTTAGAATTCCAACGACAATAAAGGATTCATTTTGTTTCATGAGCTAAGATTGAATATACCCCATTGTCATTACTTGCGACACCAAGGAATGGGATGCATATGAAGAACCATTCTCAACAACGACGCTACATTTGACGTAGCTCTTCTAAGAAAAACAACATCACATACACACAACCTTGTACGCTTTGCAATCAATTCAGGTGAGTAAAAATGTCTCTTGCAGCGTAAACATTAACACTCCCTCTTCACAAAGGAGATATTTTTCCAGATTCTCATGTCATGAAGTCTCTCACATGACATCCACCATGGCTACTCCCAGAGGGTGGAACAAGGGCTTTCACCTCAAACTTCTCTCACAGAGAAGAATGCATTAACAAGGGCTTGCACCTCAAACTTCTCTCGCAAAGAAGAATGCATTAGCAAGGGCTTGCACCTCAAACTTCTCTCACAGAAAAGAATGCATTAACAAGGGCTTGCACCTCAAACTTCCCTCGCAAAGAAGAATGTATTAACAAGGGCTTGCACCTCAAACTTCTCTCACAGAGAAGAATACATTAACAAGAACTTGCACCTCAATCTTCTCTCTCACAGAAAAGAATGCATTACAAGGGCTTTCACCTCAAATTTCTCCCTCTCAGGGAAAAATGCATTAGGCTCATAATAAGAACAACTAAATGTTGAGACTCCTTCTCATGAAAGACTCCCTCTCAGCAGGGGCAGCAATCTCATAGCTATGATTATCACAATGAACTACAGATGGCTCTACTGTTTGACCAAACAATGAACTTTTGCAGTCACACTGCTACACGAGCTTGTTGATCCTCTACAAAGGATTTGGCACTCTCCCTCTGCCACACAAGCTCCCTCTGAATCTAATTGAGCCTAAAGAAGTCCTCCCTCTTCAGCTCATCGATCTTTCCCTTCATGTAATAAATATTCTCTAGTCTCGACTTCATCTCCAGCGCATTAACCCTTCGATAGGTCGCCTTGAATTCTCAGAATTAACTCCCTCTGAATGTCATTTCCTCCTCTTAGAAGAAACTGAATGCAAAGACAGTCTGTATAGGCTCTTCCTCTTTGAATGCAATCTCTCATCATCGTTATGCTCCTCCATCCATCTTGGAAGCATTTTAGAGAGATTAGTAATAGTTCATAGAATCAAACTATCCTAAAGGGAAATATACAAATCAATGCTAAAAACATACATGATTCACTATTCCCAATATTATAGCATGAATTAACTTCATAAAATTCATGATCAATATTCAAAGGTATAATCATAATATACTAGTCTCTTTATTGCCTAATTTTCCTCACAATCCACCAATAGATCTTTCGCCATCACACAATTATAGTGCAGGCAAAGAATGAAAAATTCGAACACCAACACATATGCTATCCTCATAGACATGAATGTCAAAGATGTAAGCATAGACGGGCATGACAGCATCCTCCTCATTGATGTCCAAATGGAAGCCTTCCAAGTAAGAAGCTTCTTCGGAGATTCTATCCTCCGAGGCTCTTCAACTACACGTTCTCATATAAATCCCTCATTTCTTGCATGTCTTAAATTCCCAATTGTCCTATTCTGATTCTGGATCTTTACTTAGACCCACTTTGATACCATGTTAATGTTTTGAACCAGAATATAACAAAGCAAATAGCAGATAAATCAGGAGTACAATGATGGCAGATATACCTTGGGAAAACCCTCCTCAAGGGAAAAACTCGACCACACCAAAGAACATTGTTTTATTAAATAATAACGATAGTCCGGATACAAAGCTTGAATACTTAGACTGCACACTTCTTGAGTATCACCACACTAATTTCTCCTTACAATAATAAATATGCTTAGCACTGTATAATCAAACACTAACAATTGCTTGCTATAAATGCCAAATCTCAACATCAATACAATACGCTTCCTTTATACATTAGACTAGATGCCGATACACTTTCTTCACGCATTAGAACAGATGTTGAAACACAAGAAATGCATACTGTCATAACAACATACGTGAGTTACTATCGAGCACTTGCAATAATCATGCCCACAAGTATCCTCTACTGAGAGAAGTTACAAACACAAAACATTCGCCTTGTAGATAGCAACTTGTTCTTTCAAAACGGTGACATTATATTGAAAAATGAATCATACCAATAGTCACGCGATGTCTTTTTAGATACAACACGATGACCATTCTATCTCCGACAGTTACACAAAGATGAAACACTTGAATTCCCAACAGCCACGCACGCAAGAGCCATAATGATGACAGTTATGCCAAAGATGACCCTTAGAATTCCAACGACAATAAAGAGTCGTTTTGTTTCATGAGCTGAGATTGAATATACCGCATTGCCATTACTTGCGACACCAAGGAATGGGATGCACATGAAGAACCGTTCTCAACAACAGTGACGTACATTTAATGTAGCTCTTCTAAGACAAACAACATTGCATACACACAACCTTGTACGCTTTGCAATCAATTCAGGTGAGTAAAAATGTCTCCTGCAACATAAAGATTAAGAATCCTGAGCAAGGAGTCGCGACAACAACAGACTCCTAGGACTAGACCCTCAAGTTCTATCTCTCCCCTAGTGTTTACTAAATCTGGGAAGAGGAAAATGTAAAATGTTTTGATGTTGTATTTACTTTTAGTTTTACAAAAACAATTTGTTATTTTAATTTTGCTTCAAGTTCAGACTATCAAGCTACCAGCCATCAACATTCCACATGAGGATGCCATTTTGTACCCAATTTGAATTTAAATCAATTAAATATATCTAGACTCAGCTTGTTTCTTTTATGTACTCATTTATTGACTCGATGGATGCATCTCCTCATTGAATTTTGCAAAAAAAAATGCATTTCTAATTAAATTTAAGAAAATCTTTAAGTCACCAAGTTTTTCTTTCCTGGCCTTGGCGAGTTTTTGTTTTTGGCAAGTTTTGCAACTATGGATTTAATAATCCCATCAAAATTAAATTTACTAAATTGCTTTAGACACTCAAAAATCTGCCTAGACTTATATCAGATATTATTTTCTGTAGTATTGTCAATTTTCTTCAAGTCTACAGCAGTTTAATGCCTATCGTCAATAATTTCTTAACCTACCTAAGTCAGAGGTTTTCGTCCACAAACTCAGCAAAGAAAATAAAAGTGTTTCCATCCTTTAATTTCTGTCATAAGGGGTTTCATCCTCAGGTTAAATGAACTGCAGTTCTATGCTCCAAAGGAATAATAATCAAATAATAAAATGCATTCTTCATACGGTACTTGCTTCTCTTTGTTTTGTGTCTCTTATATATCTTTTCATTCCATGATTGTGATTTTTCACATATCTCTTGACATTTGATTATTTAAAAGTTCAATTTCATATTTTATAATTATATTTTTTCAATTTTATATTTTTATTATTATAATCTCATTTAGAAAAGGATATTGCACTTTGCTATGTGTTCATTTTTTTTCTATTCTTGTTATAAATTATCTATGCTTGAATTTATAGATCAATGATACCACTATCACATATTTCCTCATATTTATGCTCAAATACCAGGAAGTTTGGTCCAGCCCCCAGACCTGCACTGGTTCAAACCAGTTCGTGGTCTGGCAACGGCTCGCCTGTGGGTCCGGACAGGGTCCGGCCCAAAGGCGACTGGTTTGATCTGGGTGGACCGGAGTTTGGACCCAAGCAGACCTAGCGAACTTGGCTGGACCACTGGTAAACTTTGGCGGGCCCGCTTGGAAAAGTGATGCCCAGTCAATCAATTTTTGGTAATTTAATAATTTTTTCACATCCAAAACCCTAAAAAGTGAATTCTAAAGGACTTATGTTGGCTTTTATGTCTCATTTGGTGTGCAAATAGGTTATTTTCTCTTAAGGTGGAGCAAATAGGTGGTTGAGCAAGAGTTTGGTTGTGCAAGGAGTTGGAAGATTGATTTGTGAATCTTCATCAAGTGTTTGTGCCTCATTCCTACAACTTTGCAAGCTTCTCATGAGTGGAAGAGATAAGTTTTTATTTCATTTGATTTTTTTTTGTTTGAGTTTTTAAATTTTTTTCATTTCTCTTTCATTCTCCATAAGATCTATTTTTCTTTTTTTTTGTAATTTTCCATTCTCTTGTTTTTATTTAGAGTATGTATAAAATTTCTTGCCATAGGAACTACAATGGCATCTACCTCTTCCTCCATAAGCAATAATGAACAACAAAGAATAGATCCAAATTTTGATTCTCCTTTGTGGAAGTATGTTGATATTATAAGACCCCTTCCAAGAGGTGGTGCATTCCGTTGGAAATGTCAGGGTTGTGATAAAGAAAGGAATAGTTCATATTATCAAGCGGTAGGCCATTTGTGTGGATTCTCTGGAAGAGGAGTCCTGAAATGCCCTGGAAAAAAATGAGCACCTATACCAAATGAAACAATATTAAAATATATCACGAAGCATGAAGAAGCAGAAGAGAGAAGCACGTAGACAAAATATGACAACTAAAAAAATCAAAGGGAATGCAGCCCCCATCTACAAATATTGTGATAGAAGACCACCTCTTTTATACTACTGCACCTATGCTTGAAACTGAAACTCAAGCACTCATTAGTTGCAAAAGAAAGGGACCATTGGAAACTTCATTTCAAAATGAGAGTTGGAACATGCCGACATTGATATAGCAAGATGCATATATGCAAATGGGTTGCCTTTCACTGTTGTTCGCTCCCCATACTAGAAGAAGATGTTGAAAAGTGTCAATGAAGCTCCAAGAGGATATAAGGGCTCGAGTCATGAGAATACGCACCAGCTTGTTGGAAAGAGAGGTCAAGGGGGTTGAGGATGCATTGAAGCACATAAGGGATTTATGGATTGAGACAGGGGTATCGATTGTTTCAAATGGGTGGAAAGATGCAAGAAATCGTCCCTTGATCAATGATATACCAGTGTCCCTTAAAGGGGCAATGTTTTTGAAATCCGTGGATTGTGAGGGACAAATAAAAGATGGGCAATTTATTGCTAATATTCTCATCCCTGTCATTAAGACGATGGGACCTAGAAACGTTGTCCAAATCATAATAGACAACGTAAAGAATTGTAGAGCTGCTGGTTTGTTGGTTGAAGAGCAATGTTAGCATATCTTTTGGACACCTTGTGCGGTCCACTCACTCAATCTTGTGCTACAAAAGATTGGGAACAAAATTGGGTGGATCAAAGAGGTGTATGCAGAGGCTGAGAACATCCAAATGTTCGCCACAAACCACCACATGACTCCAGAAATTTTCAGATTATTCTCAAGTTTTGAGCTATTGAAAGTAAGTGAACTTGAACTTGAAGTAGTAATTTAATTAAAAAATAAATAAATTAGTATTTTACATTTTTTTATTTTCCTACTTTGATTGTGTAATGTGTATTCTTTTTTAAAGTTTCTCTATTTAATTGTATTTTTTTGCTCTAATTTCTATTACAAGTTGTTGAGACCCGTTTTGCATCAGACTTAATTGTCTTGAGACGGCTTGTGAAAGTGAAAGTGGCACTTTGCAATATGGTGATCAGCAATAAATGGTCTATATGGACGCAAAGCATCACTGAAAGGACAATGAAAATTAAGCCAAGGATATTGGATGACTCACAGTGGGAATGTGTGGAGTATCTCCTTCGCTTCACCGAGCCCATTATGAGTGTGCTTCGCTACAATGACATAAATAGACCTTATCTTGGAGAGGTGTATGATGGCATCGACTCAATGCTTGAGAACATGAAGAAAATCATAAATGACAAAGAGCGAATGGAACAAGATGACCACTCCTCTACATTTTCTTGCCTATGCATTGACACTAAAATATTATACCAACCAATATCTTGATATACCGAGAAGGTTGCCACCATATAGAGATTTAGAAGTGTCTGTGGTGCAGGAGCACCTAGGACATCTCTAAGGTCCTTAGTTTTGTTTTTGGCTTGTTCTGACCCTAGCCAGGTCAGGAGTGTTTTGAAAGACCTTAGAAAGTCTTGTGTGTGTGTTTGTAGGAGATCTAGGTTAGCCTTAATCTAATCTTGTAATGTTTTGTTGTTAAGGAGTAGTTTTGGTTTTAGGTCTCTTTGAGGCTTAAATTTGGGATTTTGGGTAAAAAGGCTTGAAATGTAAGGGAAAGGATGTAATTAAGCCTAAAATGGCTTCTATAATGATCTTCCACCATTTTATAAGGATTAGAGGTGATTTGATTAAGTTAGAAGTCAAAATGCAAAAGTTGTCAAAATATTGTCATGACAACATTTGCAACTTTACAAAGTTGCATGACAACTTTGTCTCCACGAAGACAAAATCTTTGTTCTAGGGCATGGTTGTATCCTAACCACCTGCACCTAAGATGTAAAGGTATAAAAGCCACAAGAAGCCCAAATCCCGAGGTTGGATTTTTTTTTGAGTGAAATACAAGTACAGTTCTTTTGCACTGTATCTCTGGTGTTTCTTAGACAGTTTGAGCATTTTGTTTTACTAGTGCTTTTAATGGATTGAATCCACCACTTCAGTGTGGGATTCATGTAATTAGGGTAGTTTCCTTTCATCGTGTATAGTTTTGAAGTTTCTTTCTGTTCATTAGTTAGTGTTTTGTAAATTCTTTTGTAAGTAAGCTAGTCTCTGGCTTGTCCAAGACTATGTGCATAAAAATGGCTCCCACATGAAACCCCACCGTGGAATCATCACGGGCTTGAGGGACATGTTAGGGGAGCCTATGTACATTGTACATATGGGAGGAGAAGGCCTGGAAGTGAGCTTTGCTATTTTTGTGAGCAAGCCCTAGGCGAGTCCAGAGAAACCCGACTAGGTGTTTGCCAGTGTCTTTTGTGTTTGAATGCAGGGGTTCGATTGAATTGATGGATCCAAGTGGATGTTGGGAGTCTTTGGAGTTGTGCAGAGACCCCTAAAGAAGATTGGCTCTTGACCAATCCATCTGAACACATTTTGAGACATAAATCATTTGACTGGTTCTTGAGAAGTCAATTAGCCATAGAAGCCCTTAAATATAGGGATCACTTGTAGGGATGCCTTGGAGAGTTGAGACCTCAAAAATCTTGTGTAATTCCATAAAGGGTATCAGAATCCTACATCACTTTATGGGGTTGTTTGGGAAAGTTTTCAAAGTTTGAGCAAAAACTAGTGAAATAGGGCTAACAGACCTAATAGGCCAAAAAGACAAGATTACATCACAATCTTGGAATCAATATTGAAGACCTTGAAACCCTAATCTAAAGGGATCAAGTGAAGCTCAAAGGTGTTAGAGGGTAATTGAACCCCCTGCAAACACTGACAAAGTGAAGTGAACAAGAAAGGCTCTTGGATGGATCCAAGAAGGAGGTAGGAAGTGAAGATTGTATCAATGATAGTTACCCCTAGTGAAGCACATTTGGATGCCACCTTTTGGAGGGGCATTGGAGAAGTCCCAAATCAATTAGAAGAGGGCTTGAAAGATCCTAGGAGTTAGGGTTAGGGTCTTGAAGGAATTGAGAACAGAGAGGGTCCTAATTGGCTTGTGCAAGCACACTAGAGAGTATCCATCAGTCTGATAGGTACAAGGCAACATTCCTTAGACCCTTTCCTAATGATGATATGCGAGATTTGATTACAGATGAGTTCATATAGTTTGTGAATGCAAGAGGTCTAAGAAATGATGCTATTCCTCATTGTTTTAGGAAGGATGCTCACAGTTGGTGGCACCTCCATGGCCAACGATTCTAATCGCTGCAGCCCCTTGCAATCAAAATATTATCACAAGTAAGTATTATTTTAAAAAAATTAATTTACTTTGTCTTTATGAGTTGCTAGTAATTTTATAACTTTAATAGTTTTATTTTAATTTTTACTTTCTCTTGTCTTCATAGGTTGTCAATTCATCTGCATTAGAAATAAATTGGAGCACATATTCTTTCATCCACTCAATAAAGCACAATAGGTTGCAATCAGAAAGAGCGGAGAACTTAGTATATGTGCATTCCAACTTGCGTCTCCTTTCACACAAGCATAATGAATACAAAGAAGGGGAGACAAAAATGTAGGATTTAAATGCAGAGAACACGGACTTGGATGCTTCCACTTCTCAGCTTGCAATTGCTGAATTGGAAGAATTTGGCAGCGATAATGTTATTGATGCAGCTGATCCCATTGGCCTTGGCACTATTTGTGAATCAACTACTGCCACTGAAGAAGAAGAAGAAGAAGAAGAAGAAGAAGAAGAAGAAGAATAAATTATTAATTGAGTAGTTGAAACTTGAAACAATGATACTTGAACTTGATGTTATGATTTATCATTTGACATTTTAATATTTTTGATGTTGAACTTGAAGTATATGATGCTATGATGGTATGATCATGATGCTATGATTACAAGTTTATGGCGTTGTTATTGTTTATACGATATTATGTGACATTCTAAGCTTAATTCATGCTTACAGGCTGCATAAATATAGATGTATATAAAATTTTACATGTTTTCGTGCTAACGAACCCAAACTCCTTTTCAAAATTTTGGCATACTAGCAAACCGGTTCTTCAAACTTGAACTTGAACCCGAACCTGAACCGGCAACTTAGCAGTGGAGTATATAGAGTTAGATAGAATTGTTTCGCACTATGGTTGATGGAGAAATATGTCCATTTTCCTTAAATGTGGTATCCGTTTGATATCAAAAATTGTCTACAATTTTGGTGCTTGTACTGCAGATTTCCTTTGACTACTATGGAAGGAAAAATATGAAACGCACAGAAATAAGTATTGTTATCCTAGTGAATGTACATTGCACTGTGCTTTACCATTATCCAAGATTTTATTCTCAGAAAAAAAGGGGCTGAAAACCCCCCCGTCTTGAAACCATCGCAGAGGTACAATCCAACCGGACCAAGAAAAAGTGGTTCGCCTAAAGAAAAAAAACAAAAGCACTGAATATGTCAAGTGATCAGTATCTCTACCCAGGTAATAAACCGTGCAAAGAAAAACAAGATTCAGCTTTGGATGTTTGGTATTAAGACCAACAGTTTGGAGGCCTATTTGCCAGCTTGTTGAGAATACCGGATTAAAATGTATTTTTTACAATGGCTTTATTAGGTCAATATCCAGACTGCAACCAAAACCTGCAGCTCTTCCTATTGTTGACCTTCAATTTTCACTAAATCACAAAAATTGAAGTTTTTCTCAAACCTAAATTATACTAGTTTTCATGGGTAAGTTCTTCCATTTTAATTTAATTTAATTAAGGAAGCAATTAATGAATACCTACAACTCCATCCGTAGACATGCTCATGGTGCAGCATGGATAGACGGAAAACCGTTTACGGAAAATGCCGCTCCATTTGAGTGGCTTCTTGTAATCCAAAAAAAATGGACAAGACGACCAGCAATAGTTGGTGGGAGTGACTGGATTTGAGATTGCGAGTATCCGCGCCATCAATCCTTGCTTGCCCCTCCACAATTATCTTGATAACGTCAGTAGACACTGTCGTCCTACACAATTTTAACTTTGCTCGGGTATCACACATGTACATCAACTTTAATTGATCATTTTGTTTGATTCCAAAAATTTAAAATAAAACCATTATCCTTTTTGTTCTGTGTTAAATTTAGTCTTTAAGGTTTTGGTTTAGCAGCAAAAATGTCAGAAGTTTAGGGTGGGATGATGCAGTCAACAAGGTTGTAGTTTTCCCTTCGCTGGAACACTAATTAGCAATCGCACTTTGGTGTGCAATGGGTACATTAAAGAGGTATGGAAGGTCAACTAAGCAAGAGTTTGGCCTTTTTTTTTTCATACATTTGTGCAATACATGATTATTAGCAATCGCACTTTGGTGTGCAATGGGTACGTTAAAGAGGTATGGAAGGTCAACTAAGCAAGAGTTTGGCCTTTTTTTTTCATACATTTGT
>MU223786.1:895689-921612 GCA_018584345.1 Thuja plicata | reverse complement strand
TTCATGCTTCGGAGATGCTTCTTGCTCTTTCTTGTTCCTTTCTTTGGGACTTTCCCTAGATTGAAGGCTCAGTTTCCTTCATCTAGTTTATTTCTTGTACTTGGGTACCTGATCAGGCCTAGTTGCCGGGACCTATAGTTCCTTTCATGCATTTTGTTTTCATGCATCTTTTCGTCCTTAGTTATTTAGCTTCTCCCTAAGTTACACTTAAGGGGGGGTGTTAGAGTAGTCATATTATAGCTAATAATTAAATCATTTAATTATTAGTCTATTATACCCTACGCTTAAGTTAAACTTAGGCATCTCTTTTAGGGTTTTTCCTTTAGGGTTTCGGTATCCTTTTATAAGGATTCACCGCTTTGCATTTCAGTAAGGAGATTGTATTGTATTCATTTTTGTTGATAATAGAAATTTATTCTTTCAACATGGATATCATGTCTCTGGCTTTTTGGCCGCCATAGCTTTCTCTTCTTCTGTCTGTATCTTGCTTCTTCCATGTGACAAGTTTGCATGCAGGTGTTCTTGGGAGATTAGCTTTCAGCCTAATCCAACATGTACAACCGATAGGGTAGCCTAGCAATGTACATGCATGAGAATAATTCATCCAATCACAAATATAAAAAGTGATTCTATAATAAATTCCTATGAAAAGTGAAGGATTGTGAGAAGATTTCATATTAACTATTGGTCCATTTGTGTTGAATATAAGTTGTATTTTATATAATAATGTATTATTTTTATAACAACAAATAGTTGTTTGTGTTCTACTATTGGTTCAATTTGTGTTGGATATAAAAGTTAGAGATACCAAAGATTTATGGTTGCTAATAGGTCTTTGATTCATTTAAGTTATATTTTAAATAAAAGCATGATATTCTCCTAACAAAAATATAATTTTTAGGACACTTGACATACTATTTTGACAAGTTGTATAATGAGTCAAACCATAGATAAATATATATTATATAGCATTGCTATACATCAATAAAATAGTATGGATAACTATTGGTCCATCATGACTATGGGGCCACCACGGCCCTATATTGTATTTTACAAATGCAAGACTCTAAATTGTTTTTAACGAGTTTAGTGGGAAGAGATCATACATTCGATGACCCCATAGCCACTGCCCTATTGATCCCTTTCTCTAAAATATTAAAAAAATTTAAAATATATATATATACATTAAAATAATTGAAGAGGGTTAAGCGCTGGGCTTCCTCGGAAATTTCGGTTGTATTTGTAGGAAGGCTGGGCGCTCGATCCCTCCGATTTGGCAAGTTCGAATCGGTTGAAGACGTCACTTTTTCCGATTCAACTTTTCTTTATTCCTTTCATAAACGCTCTCTCATACGCTAATCTTTTTACTTTCATCTTTACGACTACGATCATTTTTTATCGCAGGAAAATTCAGATCGCATATAGTTGTTTTGCAATTCGCGCCACAAGTCATCACGAAATCAAACTTTCAGACCGGAAAACAACGCAGAGATGGAAAACTTGTCGAAGAAGATAAAAGCAGAAGAGCGAACAGGAGCAATTGCAGTAGGAGACGATGAAATTGAAAAATCTGACAACTATGGATCTGATGGAGGAGAAAAAGATGAGGTTAAAAAGCTGTTAAAACCCTTCAGCGCAGGCCAGGTTTTTGACATTCTCTGCGATGCTGCCATGAAAGACGCGCAACTCCTGCACAACATACGAAAATTGGCTGATAAAAATCTTCCGCACAAAAAAATTTTCATCGACGGCCTGCATTCAAAAACTACGGAAGAAACCCTACATTCAATTTTTTCCCAGTACGGCGAGCTCGAGGAGTGCACAGTCGTGATGGATGATGAGCTTGAGAAATCTGAAGGCTGCGCGTTTGTCACATACAAGCACTTGGACGGGGCAGAGAGAGCGCTCAAGTACCCTTGCAAGAAAATTGACAGCCGAAGGACACTGAGCCGGCTGGCTTCTGACGAACAAGAACAAGCACAAGCGGAAGCGGTTGCCTTGTCACAAAAGAATGTCAGGCGAAAAAAGATTTTTGTAGGTAATGTTCCTGTCTATATGTCTTGCCTGAAACTTATAAATCATTTTTCCCTATATGGTGAAATAGAAGATGGGCAGCTAGGGTTTGATAGCAAATCTGGAAAATTGAAAGCCAATGTTGCTTTTACATATAAGAATGTTGAAGGAGCCAAGAAGGCCCTAGAGGAACCTGATAAGTATGTTTGTGGACACTATATGCATTGTACAAGAGTTGCAAAGAAGCACAAGCAAAAAGAAGACGGCCAGAATGTTCCAGTGGACCGTAGTGGTCGGGCTGTTACTCATGGTAAAGATTCAAATATGGGGCCTGATACAGTTGGGATTCCGCATCCTAATTGGTTCGATGATTCAGAATTGGACATGGGTTTTTCAAATCTAGCTACAGGGGCTTCTAGCTCTCAGCATCATGCAAAAGCTCTGCAATGGGACTCGAGTTTCCCAGAGCTAACTAAAGGGGCCTCTAGCTCTCAGCACCATGCAAAATTTGGGCAATGGCAATTGGATCCCCCACATCTACCTATAGGAGCCTTTTTCTCTCAGAATCATGCAAAAGCTCTGCAGTTGACAGTTCCATCAGTTCCATTGCAAACATATTTGGAATCACATCCAATTGCAGGTTTGAATTCCTAGTCCATTATAATACAATAAGTCTGGTCAGGATTCCCTATGGTGGTTTGGATTAGTAGTTCTGTTACAATAGGTTAGGATTGATCGAGACCGCGATTGATAAACTTGCTATTTCTTTTCAATAGTGGATTCTCGTTTCTTGAATTTTTATAGTGTCTTAATTAGCAAATTCTATTACAATAGGATGGGTTTAGTTGTTTTTTCATGTAGACTGTATTTTAATTTAGGATTCTTAAAGACTGCAACTAGTAAGTTTGTTATTTCTTTGGAACAGTATTAAAAGGAAAAAATACAGGATAAAGAGGTGTAAAAAATCTATTGGAGTAATGAAAAGATTCTTGGTGTTATGGTTTTCCCTGAGATTCCTCTTGTTTGTCTATCTATCTAGGATCCTTGCATACTCTCAAAATAAGCATGAAACCACATTGACTCAGTTGACCCTAATTTAGAAACTGTTGACACCTCTCCCAGGACTGAATACCCATAAATATGGAGTGCTTCCGGGCTTCAAATATGATTACAGTTCTCATGCAGCACAGCAACTACAGGATTTCTACCAAAACCAGCAAGTGAGCCAAGCTGCAGCACCAGATCTACCGGATCTAAATGCACCCGACTACATTTATGATACTCAAGTAACCGAGGATGGAAAAAATGCCTATCAATACCAGCAACTCAGTCAGGCTGCAGCACCAGTACTTCCAGATTTAATTGTACCCAGCCATGTTTACGATTCTCTAGCAACCAAGGAAGAAAAAAATGCCAGTGAAAACCAGCAATTGAGCCTTTCTACATTGCAAGCTCTTTTGGAACCGATTGCCCACCAAATTCAGGAAACGGGTCTACAGCAATTGACCCAGTCTACATTGCAAGCTCTTCTGAAACCGATTGCCCACCAAATTCAGGAAACGGGTCTACAGCAATTGACCCAGTCTACATTGCAAGCTCTTCTGGAACCGTTTGCCCACCAAATTCAGGAAACGGATCTACAGCAATTGAGCGAGTCTATATTGCAAGCTCTTCTAGAACCGATTGCCCAGCAAATTCAGGAAACGGGTCTACAGGCTATTCATCAAACTCAACAGTATCAGCAGTCTGCCTATCAATTTGAGCAAGCAAGTGTACAGGCTAGTCATCAAACTCAGCAGGTTCAGCAGTCTGTCTGTCAATTTGAGCAACCAAGTGCACAGGCTATTCATCAAGCTCAGCAGGATCAGCAGACTGCCTATCAAATTCAGCCGCCCCCCCAACTGATGCTAACTGAGCAAACAGGGCAGCCTCCTGCGCCAGCCTTACAGAAAGAGCACAACCAAAGCCAGCTCTTATTTCCGAGAAGATCACAGCAATGAGATGGCTCTAATGGAGTGGAATGTGCTGATGTGGGTATTTTGAAGACATCTGAAAGTTATCATTAGCTTGTTTTGCACCCTCTGTGTTCAATATGTATTCCATCTAGCTATTATATTACTTTTTGTATTATAAATGAACTATATTCGAAATTTGAACTTTATAAGGTACGTTAATATAATACCAATTTCAAAAGTGTCGGGAACCAACATACAGTGTTGATTGTTGTCTGTCGTTCAAGGGGGAATATAGGTTCTCTGTTGTTTCAATATTATAGGATTGCTTCTATGGTCATTGATGCATAGAGAATACTGTGTAGGGATTATATTTTGGCCTTCAGATTCCAGGCAGGTACATTGTTAGCAAAATTTGTATTTTTCATTGGAGGGAGGCAATTTTTGGATGTGGTCCACATTGTGGCTCTTACCAACGTCTTTTTCTCTGTAAGTACTAATTATATAGGTAAATCAAGCTTGCCCTGTCATTTCTTGCATGTCAAAAAGAAAAATCAAATGTATTTTAAAGGTTGTTCTATCGGTGGGAACCTACATGTTGTGTTTTTTGTTTAATGATTTGTGTTCAAATTTTATAAAAGTTTCTTTATCAGCTTTTCTTTTTAATCAGATACACATTTTAATTTTTAATTTAAGCCAAATTTTTTGTCTATGGCATCTGTTTTCTTTGATCATCCTCATGCCACTATTTTGTTTCTTATTTTATGACAAACAATATGATAATGTTGCCTATGCTAACATTTTGATACCAGTGAGAAGAATCAATATTTTATGCCAGTGTTACTCGGGACTTCTTTTTTCACGATTTACGAAGGCTTGTAATTAATTTTTCCTATTTAATTTTGTTACATAGTTACTCATTATTTTACAGAAATGTGCAGCTGGCCCCCAATGCAATGTTTAATATGTATTGTGTTTTTGGCTGCTGCCTGCACTTCATGATGCATAAATGATGGGAAGGTTTATTGAAATGGGCTGCTTTTTGCTTTCCCTCTTTATTCACAAGTTCTTTACATTTTCGAAATGGTAATAGTGACTGCAATTCAGATTAGAAACTGAATATATGTTTCCTATGTTTTCAAGTAGTTGATGAGGAGCACAATTAATATTTTAAGGTCTTCAATTTTTAGATCTCTGAATTCTGAGGTTCCGAACTTGCAAAAATCTACTATTAGAGCTATACTTTGTTTCGCAGTTTGCTCACAACTATTGTTGACAGATTAATAAAATTTGCGGCGAAGACATGTCAATATACTTTTTAGATAGGTCAGGATGAATTTTAGGGCAAAGAAAGTCATGTAATTTTACATAGTTCAGGAATAAATATGGGGTAAAAATAAGTCAATATACTCTTCAGATAGATACATCAGGGTCCCAAAGCTGCATCCACTGTAGTATTTGGTGCTTCGGACAATTTTTATATGCAGCCATACATGTCGTTTTGGAAAAATTAAATCTGAAGATCTTTCTGCATGCAGTCCCTTATTGAAAGCAACAAGATGTTAGTATATAATTCTGCATTATTTACAATCTCCAATCAAGCACAGCAAAGTTGATCTTGGCGTGATATTAAATCAAGTGAAGGAAGTTGATCTTGGCATGAAGCTGCCATCAAGGCCACTTTGTAATTCTGGAGTTATACCACAATCTCCAATTGAGGACAGCGAAGTTGATCTTAGCAAGATATCGAATCAAGGGAAGAAAGAAACGGGGGGAGGCTAGTTCGTGACTTTTGTGTCTTAATACTACCTCCCCAAAAAGGTTGAAAACTAGATATATAATGATTGATTATTCAATCCTGTTGATTTTAGTGAAGGGTCCAACAATATTCATGAGAAAAAACAATGATTTTTTTCCTACATTTGAGAAATCTAGTCGTAGAAGTCTCTAGTAATAGACAGGCAGACATGTCCGACATGGTTATAATTGGTCAACGCTCTCTGTTGCCATTGTTGTGTAAATTTTTATAAAATCATTAAACGTTTCTCATTTTGCCAAGCCACTTCATCAACTATACAACGCCATCCACTACCTAAGATGTAAAATTATTATAATGTTATCCAAAATTTCTTTTTGTAAAGCTACTTAACTAACTGTGATTGTGCCAACAATCTAAAGCATTTGCGCAGTTCAAAAACGTTTTTTGTTCAACCCTAGAGCATGCTTAGTGAATGTGCCAACAATCTAAATCTTTATGTTCAACCCTAGAGCATGCTCATTCTTCTGATACTTTGTCTTCAATATATTTGATTATGATGTGAGCTTTGATCTTAAACAAGAAGACACATTCTGCAAGCCTCAATGTTGATCATTATCCTCTAGTTTTTCTAATTTTGCAACTCAAGTTTCAAAAGCCTTCTATGATATAAACACCAAATTGATCTTGCATCGGATTGTATTGTCCAAATAGACAAAAAAATCTTAATATTCATGAGGCATAAAATTTGAATGTCTATTTGATGAATGAACATTTTGATAGAGAAATTAGCAAATTCAAAAATTAGCATTTTGCTCCAAATCTTAACTTTCTAAAAAATGTGAAACAAACTATTTATACATTTGTTAAAATAATATAAATAAACTATACATATTTTTAGATGACTTTTAAGAATTTACTTTTACATTAGTTCCTTCATATGAGACTTCAAAATTTAAATCATTTATATTTCCTAAAAAAATATATGATGCATAAAATTTAACTCATTAACTTCAGTGGAACCTTCATTTTACTGAAATCACCAAAGATATTAACAACAATTATAAAAAATCTATAAACTTACGTTGCTTGATTTTAAACTTAGGTGGCATAGTAAATAGTCAAATAAAAAGTTGTTTCTAAGAGCTTTGTTTCTTTTAATGCAATCATTTTTCATTATCAAACACGTATAATTTAGGAAGTATGTTTTCTTTTAATGCAAACATTTTTCAAATATGTAGTTAGAAATTATTGGTTATCAAACATAACTTGTTTGATTTTAATTTAGGTAATTAGCTCATTAAATAAATTTCTATCTGTTTTGTTCTTACACAATCATTTTATTGTTTGATTTTAATTTAGGTAATTAGCTCATTAAATGCATTTCTATTTCTATCTGTTTTGTTCTTTCATTATTTATTATAATCAAATCATATCATTTTATAATAACCGTAAGAACAAAACGGATTATAATAAAATGACTGTAAGAACATGACAGATAAGGTGCATAAATTAATTCTAAACGGTTGATTCATTAGCCGTTGAGAACTAATTTATGCACCTTCGGGTTTCTGGGCAGCTGGGGTCAATGTAGAGGTGGTGAGTCGAGTTTCTAGTTATGCAAAGCTTTCACCCGAACACGGTTGTGCTTACCACTCCATGTGTAAAAAATATCCTCGCCATACATGAAAACACAGAGCAAGTTGTGCAACACGTCACTCTTTTCATAATATCTAAAGGTTGGTTTTAACCAATCCCAGCTTTAACATTAGATTGGTTTAGGAATTTAGGCATATACCCCGTCATCAGTAAATGTGAGGAGAATACTCTTGCGAAAGCCATGGCGTGATGCTAAATAGGCTAAAAAGTTGTTAAACTGTGTTGCTAATATGCCTAGGTTAGTCTTGGGCCTTGTCAGCTTAAACAGTGAAATCAATTTTGGGGTTTAGGAATATGCCCCCCATCATTAAATGGGGGATAAAACGGTTGTGAAAGCCATGCCATGATGCGTACAGCTCACCATACCTATCAACAACAATTGTGAAATTGTGTTGCTAATAACTCTAGGTCGGTCTTGGTCGCCACTTTAAACAAATGAATCGATTTAGGGTACAGCCGTCGGTTGTGTCTATGCAGCTACATATTTGCACCTTAGTATACAAAATATGTTGTTAACAAAATGTGTTAGCAACATGTGTGTTAGTCAATTGTATTAACGTGTGTTAGTAATTTGCAAACAAATACAGTAGACTAACACACATGTTGCTAACACATCTTGTTAACAACATATTTTGTTTACTAAAGTGCAAATATGTGACTGCATAGACACAACCACAGCCGTCTACCCCACCATCATTAAACTGTGTAAAAGTCGTGAAAAGTCATGCCCTGATGTGACAACCCTTCATCCATGACAACTGCTACTTATCCAGTTTGACTTCGTTTATGCATTGCGTCTTTTACGTTTTTTATAGGTCTTTTTTTATCTTGTTTGATTTGTGGTTGGGATTTTTCCTAGCCTTCCTGCTGCTCTTTTGATGCCTGATCGTTCTTCTATATTATTGTGTTCTTGTTTATTTTCTAGTCGAGGTTTCCCTACAATCATCTGTATCATTGCATTGTTTTTGTTTATTTTGTGGTTGGGATTCCTAACCTCACAGTCCTACGAGGCTTTCAACCATGAAATCATTAATTATTAAATGACTTTCTTTATGCAATCACGGCTTTCGCATGATAATTACAATTTGCACGTCCACGTATGTACATGTATACATGTGAATTGACTGGTGGCTATCCAGCCATATAGCTAAACGTCTCACACCAAGGCCTTTTCATTAAAAAAAAGCCAAGTGTCTACTGAAGCCACTCTGATAATCATAATGATTTGTGACTCGTTAGCATAAAAGGCCTTAAAAGTTTCTCACTACATTATTGATGCCATTCAGATTATCATAATATTTTAATTTTTTGAAATCTTGACGACTCTTGTGAATTCCATGTAGCTCTATGTGAAGGTTTGTTAGGCAGGCAATAAAATTGACATTTTCTGTAACGTAGAGGATTCCTATAGAAGAAATGCTTTTATGGGGCAGGCTGCAAGAATGATTTTCCTTAATATTGAAGATCTCAAAAAAATTGCTTGGGAGGCCTGCTTGAACGCATAAAACAAAATATATAAAATTTGCACCACTATGATAACGAATCCTTCAGCTCTGTAAAACATGTAATATTTGTTCAATGTAAGGTCACCGACGAAAAATATTAGGTTGAAGATCTGCTGTATGCTCATAACAAAAATAAAAAATGGGCACTTAACATATAAAAGCATATGCTAACATATTTTGCAACTGAATGTCACAAAATTCTCTCAAAACAGGGAGTGATGCTTTAACCCTGATAATAAACGATAAATACGAGTGCATATACATATGAGCGGACTATAGCTCAAAAGGACTTGTGATCAGTCTGCAAATATATATATATGCTCATTTGTAATGCCTCAGTTTATGGATCAACACCGTTGGGTAATGTATTTCATGTATATAACCGTTTTTCAAATTTTCAGACAACTCATTGTTTCCCTTCTCCACACAGGAGTCAAAACCCGAGGTATCTGAAGTTTTTACATTCTCAAACTGCCACATTTTCTGAAGGAAGTGCTGCCATTACTTAAAAATACTACATTGACGACTCCAGACAATTAAAATAATGCTTAAGTAACACTGCATCCCGATGCTGGTATTACCCACAACACAACAAAAAGTTGTAATACATGTCTTAACAGCTAGCCTAAAAATCTAGGGTAGAGAAGCGTTGTCCATGAAGAGACAAAGTTGCAATAGCTTTTACTTAAAAACCTAATTGAATATTCACGAAATTCATAAAATATAAATTAATACTATAATTGTTTATATCCACAGCAATGATACAATACAGAACAACTTTCATTTAAGAAATAGTTTTGATAAATTACATGTTCGCAATCTCCCAATATATAATCCAGATTTATTAAGGTTTCAGTTCAAAGAATAGTTAAAACATATCTAATTATTGCAGTTCTGAGAAATTAAATATTAACAATCTTACAAAAACTCGATCCAAATTAAGGATTTATTAAGAATCGTGCTCAGCCAATGCTCATAAATATTGCAGTTGTAAAGAGATGATGTCATAATACATTGGTTTCTTCCTTCTCATTTGCTTTCAAAGTTCGCCAAACCAACCACACCCTACTGTGGGATGTTTTAAAAAGGCGTGAAAATATTATATTGACTTGGGCTTAAAAGTTTGTCTTTTAATTGGCGCATCTAAAAATGAGAAAGGATATAAAACACAAACTACAAAAATAAAATAATAGTGCAAAACCAGCTTGCGTCCATACATTGGAAAGCTTAAGAGTTTCAAATCTCACCCTTTTAAAACATAAAAGTTTACCAATATCTCCTCTCATGTTCCGAATAGCAGGTTAACACAAAATTGCAGATTCCTGCCTCTGAAATGTTCTATCAATATTTGCCAGTACCAGAGGAAGAAAATGCCGAGTGAACAGGCAGAAATATTGTTTTTCCAAAATTTGAAAGGGAACAAATCCTCCTTTATCTAGACCTCCGTGACAGAAAACTTCTTTTATCAACAAAAGGAGATGTCCACGCCAAACTCAGCAGCCTCATCATACATATGGTCATTGAGGAAAAAGAATAGCAGATCCTGCATTTAGATGGGACCAATTCCACTTTTAAGATTACTAAATAATAAATTTATTATTTAACAGTCAGCAGATTTAAAATATAAACACAACTAAAATCTCATTTTAAAAATATCTATTGAATTACTGGATTAGTCCAGAAATCTGAAGACGATCATCTAACATCCATCAAGATTGGCTATAGAATGTAAATCACACTGACCAGCAAAACATCATATGAATATGTAGCTAAAACAATAATAAAAATTAACATGTTCGAATATAAATCAGACTATCCATTGTGAAATAAAAAAAGAGAAAGGACTGTTCTGAGAAACTGTACCAAAAAATACTCATGCAAATCAATTGTTGAGAAAACTACCACGATCAAACACCTCATATACAAATGGCCCAAGGTTCTATTCCTCAAGAGGAACTTGCAGGAACAGACTCTAAGTCTTTTTTAGGAGCATATGACATGCATATCTTATAGGATCCATCAATTTTCAAGAGGAACTGTGCTTTCAAAGCATATGACATTGCACATCTTATAGGATCCATCTTATTCTACGCACTTACTCCACTATAATCCCTTGAATGGAGCATTAGGAGCACAAATTTTCAACGTACAAATATGCTTCTAAATCTTTACTTCTTATGGTCATCAAAATCCATATCCCATCTGTAAAAAGGCATTTATTCCAGCAGTGCCTCGTAATTGTAAAAAAATATCAGAATTGTGCAGAACAGGTAAAATATTCTGACAATATATCAACCAAACGAAATATAACACCAATGCCTGATGACAACAGGCAGCAGGTTCTCAAGGAAAAGGTAAACAGGCAACAGAGTAACACAATAAAATCTCTTGTTGCAAGTCAGTGGCTGACAAGGAGAAAACTGATTCCCATATGGTTCTCAGCAAGATGGAAAAATTAAAAATTGCGACTGGTTTTTGAATAGCCTTTTTTAGTATGGATTTAGAATAGAATATTTATATGTGAAATCATAAATAGAACAAGAACAGACAAACAAATAAAAAGTTTAACTCGTGCATCCTACAAAACTAAGAGGATGGAAAACAAATTAAAAAATTATATAGAATGAACAGAATATTTTACAAGGCCTTTCAAGTGTGAAAGATATATCAAATTAATATAAAAAGTAAATTTAAGATTCAATTTAAGATCACAGGAAATTATCGCAACATTACACATAAGATACCAAGAACAAAAAATGTTGAAGTAATGAAAGACTAAAGACAATTAGGACTGGTTTTACAGGGGAAGCAAAAACTGGGAATATCCAAGTGATAATGTAGAGTACAATAAAAGAATGCACCTAAACAGAAGAAAATTCCTTCAAACCAAAATCATAAAACATATGGCATACAGGCATACCGCCACATTCATAAATGAATCATAAACTTATATGCCTTCAATATGTTCTCTGCAAAAAACTCTACAAATTTGAATTACACCCATTTAAAGACCAAACTTGATATATCCTATAGAGTAAGTAGCCTCTTGACAATGACAAAAGTACAACCACACCAAGAAAAAAAATTGCAACAGAAAAAGAGAATATACAACCGATTATATTAAATAATTATGTGTTTCATAGTTTAAGTAAACAGAGGACAAAGTGTAATGAAAAACATGAAATCAAATTGGCAATGCCAACCTAACAAGAAATATGGTAGTTATAAAGGCATTCGCACTTTGCAAGCACTCACGTAATTATGTGGCTCATAATTTATGCAATTGAAGTGTAAAGAAATACATGAAATCAAACTGGCATAGACAACCTAATAAGTAATACGGTAGTTACAGTGGAATTCCTCCCATTACTACAATACTAAGAAAAAAAATAGTTACAACAGAAAAAGAGAATATAAAACCGAAGTCATCAAGTATTTCATAGTTTATATAATCAAGTGTAATTGAATACATGAAACCAAACTGGTGATGCCAACCTAATGAGTTATATGCTGGCATTCCTCCCATTACATGCATGTAATTGAATACATGTTATAACGGCCTCATGTCCCACTCGCTACATGTTAAGGTTTTTTCTAACTTTGACTAAAAAACATTATCGCTATAAAACATTATCGAGTACTGGATTTGCCCAGAGTACTGGAATTCACAGCCTTTCGATGAATTGCCATATCCCTTTTTAATTATTTTGGTGATTTGCTGATTATTTTGTTTCTAAGCAAATGAACAACTAACCAGCAAACTTGACTCGTGAACAAATACCAAATTTGGGCAAATATTATAGCCCAAACAGCAACTACAAATTCTGATCACCGTATGATTTGCTGGAAATTAACCACTCAGATCTAATCATAATTACTGATTCAGTATATCATAGACAGCACATGCAGCCTCCAGAAGCTGATATATAAACCCACAACACAAAATTAATTAGTTACAACAGCAGATGATTATCATTCTCATATCTAGCTCATACAGCTGCTTATCAGAAATTTTGTGAACATTACACCTTATTTTATGCAACCTATAACACATATTTTTGTATTTTTAAATCACCTTTAATGCATAAACAAGGCTCAAATCTCATTAAAATTTTGGTTTGCTCACCCCCAAAAAGCACTAACCTCTTAAAACAAACCCACTAAAGCTGTGAAGGGCTTTAGAAATAGCCGACTCCTATTTTTCAGTGAATAAGCTGCATGGGCCCAACTCTCCACAACTGGTAAATTGTCTTGAAAAGTAGAATATCAGCATTTTTACTTGTGATTTCCCCAAATTTTGATGCTACATTACAGTGACTAAAATCAATATTTTTACATAGTGATAAATTATGTTGAGATTCCTAGTGTAGCACCACCAATATTCAGATCTGGCCTCCTTTGCTGCTGCAGCAGAGTTATTTCTGAAAGAATAGAGAGTTAGACCCCACTAAATATCATCTGAGTCTCCACCTATGTGCTGCAATCCTCTTTGAAAGGTGTGACTGATTTTAAACACCAACAAGAAGCTACTATTTACCTAAACTAGAATACAACTGCTGCACTGGAAGTTATTTGTTAAGTCGGTCCTTATAGATGCTGCAATTCCTTCATAGTCTGGCTGGAAATTTAATAGCAATCTAAAAACTTGGATATAATAATATATGCTGCTCACAGTGATTACATTAATAACTGATCAAAATATCAAAATTCTAGAAAATGCCTTAAATGATTTGCTTGTACATGTTGGAATGACTATGGAAAGGTGGGACTGAGAGGGGAGGGGTGAATCAGTACCACAAAAACTTTTATAACTGAAACTGTCAATAACCATGTACTCCTGCTTGCTGTTTACCGAATTAATAACTTGAAATAAAACTAACATAATGCTCATACAATATAAAAAAAACATTCAAGTAAATGAACTCATAACTCCATGATTTTGTTTACGCAGAAATCCTTGGTTAGAAGACAAAACTACGGTGGGGATGACACCCACAACCTTCACTAATTGCAGTATAAAGGGTGCCCGGTTAGAGCTTACAAAGTTTAGCCATTTTGATAGCTTACCCGATTAAGAGTATACAAAGACTTGTTAGGTCTACATGGTTAGAGGATTTTACAATCTCTACACTTAGAGATGTACCCTGTTAAAGGTTTTTACCCAGTATTGGGATTTCTAGCTCTCAATACAATAGTATTAACAACTTATCAATGTCTGCTATATTGCATCAATAAAAATGCTAATCAGACTCTATGTGCTCTGAAATATTGTGTTACCTCAATTACAAACTGTAACACTGCTCAAATTTGCTCTGTTGTAGCTAGATATCAGCTCGGTGCTCTCTGCTCTGATCTTTGTTTTTCAAAATAACTCCTATTACAATATCAGCCTTCTCTGTACTGTCTCTTTTTCTCCTCTGTACTCTCTTTTCTGTTTTGTAAATCATCCTTTAAGTACAAGATTTATTGCCTTTTAATCTTATGCGTTAGGTCGCTGATAATTTATTTCAACCATTAAATCTGCTGTTCCACTCAGTGATTGTGTCACTTTTACCTCAGTACTTGGTGTTTTTCTTGGATATAACAATCTTTGATTAACCGCTTAATTCAGCATATAATAAAGTTTAAAAAACACATACAGCCTCCCACAAGCCGCTATTTAAGGCGTACTGCTGATTTTAAACACCAACATTAAGCTGCTATTTCCTCTAAACTAGTGTCCAACTACTCCACTGGGAATCATTTAGTAAGGTGATCCTCCTTACATGTACTGAAATCCCTTAACAAGCTGAAAACCTGGAAAAAATAATATTTCTGCAAATATCTATATTCTAAAAAAATATCAGCAACTATATTAATAAATCTAATTTGGAGCCATAATCAGCAAATATCAAAATTCTAAAAAATGCCAGCAGAATTTTCAAACGGTTTGCTTGAAAATACGAATCAGTCATTCAGACATCAAGCCCAAATGCAATCCTTAACCAGATTCACCTCCAATGAGCAGGAGGGTTTCATCCTCAATCCCACAATCAAAATCAAAGGGTTTTTGTCATCCAATCACACCTATGCACCAAGTGTCCCTTCAACGCTTTGAACTCCAAATTGGAAGGAATAGTCAAATGACAAATCTGATCTATTGCTTTGTGCTCTTGCCTTCTTTTTATAGTCGCTCTTTTACTAGGCCCTCCATATATTTTATTTTATTTTCCCTCCAAACATTTAAAAATACAATTTAAAATTAAGCATTAAATAGTATTTAAGTGGCCTTTATCAGAAAATGAAAGTGCTTGAACCTACTTAAAATTATTTTATTTTTAAAATTTTACTCTGGAAAAGGGAACATGGCAGGATGTACCCTGCCCTGACCCAGGCAAGACCCAATCAAAACTTGTCAAGGGTTGTGGCAGAACCCAAAAACTGATACAAATTTTGTGACAACAAAACCAAAAAGAACAATAGTGACAATAGTGCTTGATGAAGAGCACACAATGATAGCAAGGGAGGGGCTAATCAATATTAGGACAAATTTTAATATTTATTTTAAATCTGCAGATATAACTTCAAAAACATCAAGCAAACAAAACATGCAAGAGAATTGAAATTACATGGAAAACCTGTAGGGGAAAACACCATATGACAAAATATTGTTTTTATTAACTTCTTACAAACTGTAGGCAACAACTCACATAGACATTTGATCTTACAAATGTGAGCTCCAACTCACAAGAATCACCAACTCAGTACGAGGCACCAACCTCCAATAAACTCTGCTTAAAAACTTCTCTGTACTCTGCTCAATAAAACTCTCTATATTCTGCTCAACAAACATAATTTTGTACTTCCACTTTAAAACCATATTCTTAAACTGCACTTTCCTTGAATAACTAAAAAATCATCTTCTTAAACTGTGCTTCCCTTGAATCACTAAAAAATCATCTTCTTAAACTACACCTTCCTTTTTTATTTCATAAATATTCATTAAACTCTTCAAAAATAAAAACTAGTAAAACTAGTGAAACCTTATCAAATCTGCTTTTAAATCAGCTTAAAAACTTTCTTTTTATGTCACATTAAATCTTTCTTTTAATGATATACATTAAATCTTTCTTTTTGCGTTCTATTTTTGTCACATTTCGTCTTTCTTTTTATGACAAATCAGATTTGTTTAATCCCTATCATATCCACAAACATTCTTTCCTTGTTTACTTCTAAAAGTGACTGTCAGCTTTATGTGATTTGCTTTCCTTCCTTTTGTTCACAATGCTTACCTTCTTTTAGCAATATCAAACATTAGGTGAAATTCTTTCCAACACAACAACACATTCTTTCTAACAGCAGCATATTCTTTCTAACAGCAGGTTCTTATATCTCTTTGCATGTATCAAGCTTTGACATCAATGGGACTTATCTAACAATCTCCCTTTGTCATTGATGATAACTTCAATCTTACAAAACTGAAAATACAACCTGCTCCCGCTCCCCATCTCTGATTCTCCTCCATTTGACATCAATGGCAAAGAAGATAATAACTCAGCAACTTCTTCACATGGAGCTAAAAGATGTGACAATTATAAGCTCCCCCTTAATTAGTACTCTTCCTTACTGACAAGATGAGTGTGACATCACTCCCAACATCTTCCTTTGGTGCTTAAAAGTTTCCTTTGGAGGAGGCTTGGTGAAGATATCTGCAACTTGTTCTTTGGTGACAACATATTCTAACTTCACCTGATTGTTAGCAACTTGCTCTCTTAAAAAATGATACTCAATTGGAAAAAATTTGGTCATGGAGTGCATAACTAGATTTTTGGATATTTTGATTGCGCCCATATCGTCATAGAAAATAGAGACGAGATGATCAAACTCTACCTTGATGTCTTTCAACATCTGCTTCATCCATAAAAGCTGTGTGCAACAAGAAATTGCTGCAATATATTCAGCTTCAGCTATAGACAAAGAAATTAATTCTTATTTCTTACTCAACCACGAAACAAGATAATTTCCTAGAAAGAATGCAACTCCACTCGTACTCTTTCTATCATCAATACTTCCGGCCCAATCTGCATCTATGTATGTTATGAGGGTGAAATCGTCACTCTTGGATACCATAAACCGAAATCCATAGTAACTTTCAAATATTTGAATATCCCCTTTACTGCACTTACACGAGTCTCCTTTGGTGCACCCTGAAATCAAGCCACATAACCAACAACTTGAATGATATTTGTGCATGTAGTTGTAGCATACAATAAACTCCCAATCATTGACCTCTACAAAGTTTGATTAGCTTAAATTTAAAGAGATTCACTGTCCTTGCTCCACTTGCATCCTATAACCATGGGGGTACTCACAAGATTGCAATCTTCTACCTTGAACTTCTTCAGCATTTCCTTAATATAATTGGTTTGAGACAAAAACATTTCATTAGCTGATTGTAATATTTGCAAACCAAAAAAATAAAACAGCTCACATAAACAACAACAATTAACATGTTATTACCTTCATTTCATTTTTGACATGGAGATTTTGTCTACAAAACCTCTTTTGTAGCCTTACTGTTGAAAGTATTTGTCTAGTCTAGAATACCAAACTCTGGGTGCTTGTTTCAACCCATACAGTGCCTTCTTCAGCTTCCAAACATAGTCCTAATTTTCTACAATTATAAATCCATCATTTTGTTCCATGTAAACTTCTTCCTCCCAATTTCCATTTAGAAAGGCTGATTTTGCATCCATTTGAAAGACTTTGAATTTCTTGAAGCTCACAAAAGCTAGAAACGTTCTTATTGTTTCTAACCAAGCTTATGCTGCTCAAAATCTGATGGATGCACAAATAATATGGCTGAAGCCAAGGCAGCTCTCCTGGCTCTTAGTGTTGGAAAACAGCTAAATTTAACCAAGGTGCATTTGGAAGGGTACTCGCAAATAATCATTCAAGCTATTCAAAAGGGAGTGTCTCAGACTTGGCACCTCCAAGGTTTAATTCTATCTATTAAGGAATTACTATCTTTTTTTTAAGATTTTAAAATTAGTCATGTGAAAAGAGCAGGCAATGTGGAAGCAGATATTCCTTCTAAGTGGGCTCTCTCTATCAAGTTATCAACAATTTAAATGAAATAAGGTTTGAAGACTTAAGGTTTTCGAAATGGAGTGATAGATTAATGATTGATCATCAATGACGCCTTAGGATGATGGTTTTGCACGTCCTATCCTTTTTAATTTTAATGGTCCTCTTTATTTGTTCTTATTATTGGTTCTTATGGGTGGGTGTCAAAACTGTGTGTTTTTTAGGAATGGCATGTGTATGGAATGACAGCGGTCTGCCCTCATTTGTACTTTTCTTTCATGATGTGATTAAAGCTCAGTGGCAATTTATTGCTGCCTCATTACGAGGAGAGGCAAGAAGGAAATGAGACGGATAAAGGCAAGTGGTTTTCTAAAACAACTCAAAGATTAAAACAGAGTGCTTGCTTCTTCCTTCAAATTTCTTGGAAAGTTTGGAAAGACGGAGTGATGGAGGCAACATTCTCTGTGGACACTTCTAAACAACAGAAGGCGTTCAGGGGCCCAGTGAGGATCAAAAGGCTTAGGGGTCTAATAAAATTAAGGAGTAATCGGTTGTTGAAACAGTTTGTGATGTTCTGGTTTCTTTCTTCATGGAATGGAGAATAAAATGGAGAGTTAATTTAGATATTATCTCCATGGTCATTGCTTGGGGATTGGAAATCGGAAAAGATAATATGGAGGTAAAAAGAATGGTTAAATGTTTGTTTGAAGATGACATGTTGTTGGAATTGGTGGGGTAAAGTTGATAAGGGTGGTTTCCGAGCGGCCAGAGCTAGGGCATGGACAAAACTGGAGAGGATAGTCACAGAGCATGAGCAACACACTATGATTGAGCCGAAGGTTTTCAGGGCGAAAATTCATCGTAAAAAGTGAACCAATCATGCTATGAGGAGCTGTTTTGGGTCTTAAATAGACGGTTTGCATCTATGTTTTTGAAATTTTGAATATTTTTGAAGTGCAAAGTTGAATTTTTTGGTTTCTTACCTTGTCTACTGTTACCTTATTGATAAATTTTGCCATCTGGTTTTAATGATGAAACGGATGTTGTTTCTGTCTATTTGGTAGCCTGGAGACTCTGGTGTTGGATGTGTGAAGATGAGCATAACCCACCACTCCGTGTAGGCTCGTTTTTGCTCAGATAGTCTGAGACGACAGACACCAAAAATTATGATTGTGTGATTACTGAAGTGATTGATTGTGTCTGTGGGCGTGGCAACTGGTTTTAATGATGAAACAAATGTTGTTTCCGTCTGTTTGGTAGCCTGGAGACTCTGGTGTTGGATGTGTGAAGACGAGCATAACCCACCACTCTGTGTAGGCTCGTTTTTGCTCAGAGAGCCTGAGATGACAGACACCAGAAATTATGATGGTGTGATTTGCTGAAGTGATTGATGGTCTCTATGGGCGTGGCTGCTCGAAGTTGAGTAGACAGAAAGTTTAATGGCGTCATTGATCGATACTAAGTTTTTATAAAATTGTATTTCTATTAATAACAGTTATATGTATAGGAAATGTAGCGTGTTGCTAATTTTGATGTAAAAGGCTAAAGCTATATGCTCCCTTGGTTTACTTAGATTTACTTTTAGCAGATTAGAGTAAATTGTGCAGTAGGTTGAGCTACAAGCTCTAATAGGAAGGATGATAATCTTAGTATATTCCTGATGACTTATGTTGCTTTCTGATGTAATCTCTTTTGAATATTACTAAAAATATCATTGTTACCGATCAAAAAAAAAGGTGCAAATGTTTCTTCAAAGGCAACATCCTCAACGTGATGCAATCTCTTTTGAATATTAATAAAGAGATATCATTATTACAGATTAAAAAAAAGGTGCAAATGTTTCTTCAAAGGCAACATCCTCAACGTGTATATATCCCTTGCACACAAGTTTTGCCTTATTTCTTACAATTTTGCCACCTTCATTTAATTTATTCATGAAGACCCATTTAATTTCAATGACATTCTTAGCTTTGGGTATTGGAACACAAGTTTCCAAGTTCTATTCTTCTCAATTGAATCGAGCTCTACGTCCATTGCTTCTATTCAAATTTTGTCTTTACTTGCTTCTTGAACACTCTTCAGTTCAATTTTTAGACAACAAAGATATTATCTTCATTATATGAATAATCTATTAATCTTCTTGTTGCTCTTGGCCCATCATGTCTTATTATCAGATCTTCTGGATGATTTCTTTGTATAAATTTTGGTGGTATCATTGTGCAAGCTTTTTATGATGTCTTTGAAGGTATCAATTGTTTCAATTGCAACTCTCCTCCTACACTTTCTTTATCTTCCTTGAACTCCTGCAAATCTAGATCTACTTCTATTTGTTTTGGAAGACTTCTATCTTCGTCAACTTTAACGTTTGCACTTTCAACAATTTTGTACAAGCGTTTATTGTAGCATTTGTAATTCCTCAGCTGCTCTTGAGTTAAATTTTCACAAATTGTCTTTATCTTTTCTAATATAACACAGACTACCAAACACTCTGAAGTACTTTACAATTCTTGGCCTACTTGTCCATAACTGATAAGGAATCTTGTTACAATTGACTCAAACTAATCCACAATTCCAAATATAAACAGCAGTATGAACCACTTCTTTCCAAAAAGTAACAAGGACTTTGGAATCATTTAGCATTCTTCAACCCGTCCTATTTTTTCTTTCCACAACACCATTTTGTTGTGGTGTGCTTGCAAATTGAAAATTGTCTTTTTATTCCATGCTTTTTGCAAAAAACTTTGAATTCACTTGAAATTAATTCTCCTCCTTTATCTCATCAAATACATTTAATCTTCTTTCTAGTCTCATTCTCCAGTAAGGCTTTGAATGCCTTGAATTTGTCAAGAGCTTTAGATTTTTCCTTTAAAAAAACAACCCAAATCATTCTTGTAAAATCATCAATTTAAAACATAAAATATCTTTCACCTTATTTGCTCCTTGATCTTGTTGACCCATATAGATATGTACAAATCAGCTCTAGAGGCTTTGTGGTAAAATACTTCCTAGATTTAAAGCTTCCTCTAGTTTTTTTCCCACCTGACACTCTTTACAAATTATGTTTGAAGGTTTTGGTAGCTTTGGATATCTCCCAAATTTAAGTGCCCCAACCTCTTTTGCCACAACCAGCTTTCATCTTCTTATGACATGCAGCACTTTTCACTTTCAGTGTTATGAAGAATGTAATGATTATGGTTTGCTCTACTAGCCTCAGCAATAGGTCTACTTGGCTTGCTTATTTCACACCCTTCAGAATGAGAAGTAAGAGTGTGTCCTTGGTCACACATTAGACTCACACTAAGAAGATTGTGTTTCAAACCTTCAACAAATAATTTATTTTCTATCTTCCATCATCAAGAAACTTTGGCTGCAGCATTATCGCTAAATCTTATTGTACCACCATTTGTTTTCTTACACATAAGAAATTTATTTCTACCTCATGTCATATGTCTTGGGCAACCACTATCAATATACCATGTATCAACTTCATTCCATGCATGCAAGGCAAGTTGAACAATCATAGAGTTTTCCATTTTCTTCTATTATCCTCTTTCTCCAAACCTTTTTCTCTTCCTTCTCACTTTGTCTTAGGCAAAATAACTTCTACAAACTTTTACAATATGACCAGAATTATTGCACTCATAGCACAACATTGAAATTCATTGAAGGAGAAAAAGAATTCCTACTCATCAAACCTTGACTTTGATTCATGTTCCATGCACAATCATTTCTAGAATATGCTCCATAATTTCTAGCTTTAAGACTGAAATTATTTCTTGCGTGTACTTTGCAATCCATGGCCCTATGACCAAATTGACAGCATCAAAAATAATAACTATAAAAGAAGTTATTAAACCTAGTTATGTGTGATTTACCTAGATGGAAGAGATTTTTTGAAGCCCCTCATTTCTAACTCTAGAATATGTACTTGTCTTCTAGCTGTCTTTTTCTTTATTTCCACCATTTTTAAGACTTTTAGCATAATTCGTTTGTTTTCCTCTATTTAATGTCTTCAACATTCTAGGTGCTTTAATTCTTTGGCCTTTTACAAATCCAAGATCACTTTTGTCAAAGTAGACTTTTTTGCATTGATGATCTCACTCAAAATTTCAGAACTCTTTTCACTCTTCAAATTTATATTTGCTTGTACTACAACTTTATCTAATTGCTTCCTTAAAAAAACAATTCCAATCTTTAAGCTTTCGCAATTTTCTTTTGTGTTCAAGTGATTTCTCATTTCTTCTTCAATCTATATTTTCAAAATTGTAATCATCTTCCCAACTTCTTCAAAAACTTGGGACGCTTTATCTGATTATTCCTTGTCATCTTGAAGTTGCACCTTAAAATTATAATCTCTCTTAAACTTTTCAATCTCACCATAAGCAAAGAAAAGCTCTTCTTCAAGATCTACTCAATCTTCTTCATTGTTCTTATTTTCAAAATCTTCCATTTGATGATTGTTTTCTTCCATGCCCACGAAAATTATTTCTTCTATGCCCACAGAAATTATTTCTTCTCTTTCACTAGAAAAACCTTCATCATTGTCTTTCGTTAAGTTGATGTAATCTTTAGAATAAAGAGTCTTTAGATTTTTAAAATCCCTCATATTTTAAGAACTCGTTTTATTGTGCTTTGGTTTTCTTCACACTCACTACCCTCTTTCTTTGCATAAGGACATTTGGTTGCACTTTCTCGAACCTTTCTTCATATTTCTCATGAAGTTAGCTTCTTCATCATCTAAATCACTATCGCTCAATTCATTTTTCTTCATTTTGTATTCTCACTAAACATGGAATACGACCTCTATTTCAGATGTATGACCAACATTTCTCATCTCATATTTAGTTAGACTGCTAAGATCTTGCATCTTTCTACTGCTGAAACCTTTGCATCAAATTGCAAGAGAAGTGGCCTTAGAATTTTTTCAATAACTTTTGATTCTTCAATCTCTTCACCAAGGCCTTCAATAGAGTTGGATATCTCATCCACACGAAGTAGGTATTGACCAATAGTTTCTTCTTCATCCATTTTGGGGCCCTAAAAATATGCTCTGTAAGTTTGAAGCTTCGCCTTCTCAACTTTTTCATCTAATCCACAAATATTTTCAAATTTTTCCTATGTTACCCCAAGTTTACGGGACGCAGGGACATGGGGACGGGGAAACAGGTTTCCAGGACGGATTTTTTTTTCTCGGAGCAAGGGACGACAGTGAGAACAGCTATATAAAAAATAGGGATAATTTGAAATATATAGGGCAATTTTAAATATTCATATAAAAACATGGATAACGCATGCTTATATAAATTATAGAACCTCAACATATAATGTTTTTGTTAAATAATTTAACTTTAGAGTTCACGTGAGAGTGCAAATCAAACAAATTATCAAAACTGACACATTAATTTTATGGGACAGCCAACAGAAGGTTTCGGTAAGCTTTTGGGTTTCCAAGACGTTTCAAAAACAGGTATGGGTCAATTTTTGCCATAAACGCGTCCCCGAGTAACATAAAATTTTCCCACATCTCTTTCCTTTATTTACAATGCATTACTTTAACAAATTCAGATTTGGACAGCCCGCAAAGAATGACATTCTTGGCCTTAGCATTACAATCACTAGCATTTTTACCAGTAGCAATAGTTGGAGCAATTGTTAGAGTTATGTACCCATCAATCACTAACTGTCAGATATCAAATCTATCCTTATGCTCCATAAAGCATAATTTGATTCATCAAAAGAGGGAACCCAATTAGTGGAAAAACCATGTCCTTCATTATCAGCCATCATGTTTTATTTCTCAAATCTTGTAAGGCTCTTATCTGAAGGAGCCTTGTTTAATACCAAGTGAAGAGCGCGCGTTAACACTGGGAGGGGGATTGAATCAATATTAGGACAAATTTTGACACATTTCAAATCTACAAATAGAACTTCAAAAACATCTAGCAAACAACACATGCAAGAACATAGGAATTACGCAAAATACCCATAAGGGAAAAATCAACAGCAAAATATTGCTTGTATTGACTTCTTACAAAATGTAGGCAAAAAACCCACCAAATCTTACAAGTGTGAGCTCCAACTCACAAGAAGCATGTTGTAAGGTTTTCACACCATCGCCCCATTGTAAATGGAGACGCCCCTCTTTTGCAAGCAGTAGGAGTAGTGGTCTTAGGTAGTCTTTGTTGGCGATAGTTTTCAAGCTCCTTGGTCCGGCAAGTGAAGTTCAAGAGTTGGTTTTTGGCAATTTTGGCCGGTTGGAAAGTCAAGTCTGTCTGGAGCATGGGCAAGAGTTCTGTTAAATCTTTTGGGAAATGGGATCAAAACCAAAGGATTTACGATGAAACAAGTTTAAACCTTTAGATAATCCTTGTTCCAGCTTCAATTTGATCTTAGAAAGTCGAAATAGATTGTGGGAGATAGCTTTGCTAAGGGCGTGCTGAATCCTGAAATTTGGCTAAGTCCTGAAATATTTTAAAAACCCCCAAAATCTAGAATATGCACCTTAACTCCTATGAAGCTGAAACCTATCTCAAACATCCTGGAAGGTATTTATACAAATATAACTTAAAGTATAAGAAATTAAATAATTTCTTATACTTAAGTGTTATATTTGTATAAATTCTCTGCCCCTGAATTGAAAAATGGCTAAGTACAAAGTGCAAGTCTACTTTGTCCCATGCCTGGGCGGATTCCGACCTCCTATAGGACAAGGCTTGTCCTATGACCTTTAATTTTCCGCCCCTCCTTGGTGACTTCCTTTCAGTTCCTTAAGTGGAATGGTGGTGTTTCGCAAAAGTTTTGGAAGAATCCGACCTTCGGAATGCAAGTTTTAGTGACTTGAAGTTGGGCGGAATTGTCCCATCTATAGGACAATTCCGCCATGGAAGTTGGTTGTCCTATACGCCATAAAATTCCGCCCTCTCTTGCTCATGTGAGATAGCTTCCTTAGAATGTAGAAGATGTTTTGAGCTATGATTTAGTCATTTACGTGAAGGGGAGGTGTTGTTTCGGTAGAATTGTCTCATCCCTCTTGGGCGGAATTGTCCCATGGATAGGACAATTCCGCCGAAGGAGCTGGTCTCCTTTTCTCCCTCTTCTCCAAGCTTTCCTCACCCTCGATGGTTTGAAACAAAGTATTTAGCAAAAAGGTCGTGGGGTGCATGCATTATAGTGTTAATCTTTCAAAGTTTATTAAGTTGGAACCAAGGGGAAATCTGCATATGTCCCATGACTGGGCGGATTCTACCCAGTCATAGGACAGAGGTTGTCCTATGTGCTATGAAATTCCGCTCCCTAATGGAGCGTTGGGATGGAGTCTAAGGGCTTTGGCGAATTGTTTGGGATGTTTTGTGAGTGGATTTCTGTCCAAGGGGGAAGAGCTCTTTATGTCTTTCTTGGGCGGAATTGTCCCATCCATAGGACAATTCCGTCCTCATCTTTTATTCCCCCCTTCCAATCCAAGTCGGCCACCATAAACAAGACCAGAATTAAACCAATAAAATTGTCCCAATCAGCAACAAACAACAAGAAATTAAATGCAAGGAAAGTCGGCCTCGTTGGGAGAGGTGACCAAGAAGGTATATAAGAAGGAGATTTTGGATTCATTTATGCATCATTTGGCATGCGATTTCTTTCTCAGCAGAGCAGACCAGACTTAATAAAATTTGGATTTCATCTTTAGAAGCAAGGCTTTGGTGGAAGATCTTCTTTCCATTTCCTTTTCCCAACTTCTTCAAGATAAGGAGCAGATTTGATTGCAACATTTTCATAGAGGGCAGCTTGCATTTTTCTGAAATCTCAGAATTTCTCAAGAGCTACAGGTCTGATTGCATTCTGATTTTTTTTGGTTGTGAGTGACGGGGGTGTGTTCTCAAGGTTCTACCCCATCCCTCCCTTTCCTTTAACTTCATTGGTTCAAATTGCAATTCATGTCATAAAGAGTTCGAATTCAAAGCAATTAAACTTCAATTTC
>MU223786.1:881581-894213 GCA_018584345.1 Thuja plicata | reverse complement strand
TGAGTTAGTATCCACAGGTGTAAGGAACCTTGGAGTTTTCTCATGTTCTTCATGAGTATTTACTTTTCAAGAGAGGGTTGAGTGTTTGATATCCTGTATCAAGTATTCAATTCCTATATGTTATGTAATGGTACAAAACTGACATCAACAAAGCACCAATTCAATATGGAAATCCAATAAACTCTGCTTACAAATTCTCTATATTCTCCTCAATAAACATAAATCTGTACTTCCACTTTTTTCCTCATTAGACTTTATCTTTGATTTTTAAATCACTAAAAAATCACTCCTAACATGTGCTTTTCTTAAATCACTAAAAAAAATCTTTAACCGAACTTTCCTTATTTATTTCATAAATATCCACAAGACTCTTCAAGAATAAAAACTACTCAAAATAGAGCTTCTGTTTAGAAGATTCCTAAAATATCTTATACACATAAAACTGATCATCAAACCTTATCAAATCTACTTTTAAATCTGCATAAAATCTTTTTTTTTATGTCACGTTAAATCTTTCTTTTTAGGACACATTAAATCTTTATTTTTGTATCACATTAAATCTTTATTCTTATGACAGAATCAAACTTTCTTTCTATGAAATAAATCAAATTTGGTTTATCATATCCTATCCTTAAACATTCTTTTCTTGATTATTTCTAAAAGTGACTGCCACCTTTATGTGATTCGCTTTCCTTTCTTTTTAATGTTTCCCTACTTTAAGCAATATCAAACAATAGGTGAATTCTTTCTAACACAACAGCACATTATTTCTAGCAGCAGCATATTCTTTCTAACAGCAGGTTCTTATGTGTTTTTGCATATATCAAGCTTTTCTTATATCTGAACAATGCTAATAGATTTGAGACAGTACAAGAAAATGATGGTGTTCCCCAACAGAGCACATAGAAATATCGTAGTCCAAACCATTAAGTCATGGTGTTTGTATAATCAAAATGCAACAAAATACATGAAATCAAATGGGAATAAATATGCTTCTAGATTTGTTATAAGAAACAATCAAATAGTGAAATTGACGATTTAACTGCTGACAAGGTTAATATAATGCCAAAAGCAATCAAAACATTGAATCAAATAATAATTAAATAATGAATATAAAATTGCAAAAACAAAGAGAAGCATAATACCAAAAAGACTATCCAATGATGACAATAGGGAACAAAGTACATGGAACCAAATCAAGATTCATCATAAATCATAGCCAATCAAGTAGTTTATATGTTTAACATTAAATAATCAAGATATATTTATAGTGAAATAAAATGGGACTTAAACCTGATTACAGATTTTGCTGATCTATAATGAAGTATATCAAACCAGCCATAAAACAGAGACGGCGTCAAGAATGGAGAACAAACCAATCAAGTCAAAAATATTTCTATGAAATCCACTAGAAGTGAATATCAATGATAAATTTATTATTATTCAAAAGTAATTACAAATTAGTAAATATACAGATGCACCAATGCTACAGATAAAAAATATAATGGCGACAATTGAGTGCAGATCATAGAGCCAATCAAGTCATAAGTATTCGTACGATCAAAATGTAATGAGATACATTTAGTCAAGTAAGGTAGGCCAACCTGGTTATGGTAAGTAGTATGCCATTCCTCGCAATCAATTCATCTGTATTTATATATACTTAAAATGTAGTGAAACAAAAGGTATCAAAGGGGGCAGAACAGTAATTTTAAATTTTGGACAATACAATTAATACTTATACACTTGTAATGATACAAGAGAGATTAGTATAGATTTGTAACAAGACAAAAGCAAGCTAATAGACAAAACAACGTTGCCAATCGAGTGCAGAGCACAAAGAACCAATGTAGTCAAAAGTGGTTATATCATCAAAATGCATTGGACGCATAAATTAAATGAAAACAAATAGGTAAGGCCAACCTAATATGGCAGGTATGATGGCATTCCTCCCAACGAGCTGCCTCCTCCCTGTGAAGTTCTAGGCAAAGCGGCAGATTGGCTCAACTGCGAATTTTGATAGCCAGTCAATCCACCTTGCAGAGCTCCTGCCTGCGAACCGTAAAGCCCGTGCACCCCGGCATTAACACTGCCCTCTCCAGCGCCATAGCCCCCAATACTTGGATGGGTTCCATAACCACTGCCAGAGCCCAGTGAAGCCTGATTCAAGGACGCCACCAGGGAAGGATTAATGGAACCAACAAGCCCAGTGTTCAATCCACCAAAGTTCTGATTTTGACTAGCTAAAAAGGCTGCATTGAACCCCTGATTAAACGGAAACGCCCCGCCCAATAAACCTTGAGCGGCGGCAGCGGACCCTAGAATCGAACCCTTACCGTGGGTCAAAGCAAGGTCATTAGGGTCCAGAGGCCCTGTCACCAAAGACGGCACATTACTCTTCTGCTTTTTATTCTCCGTGGCTCGCTTGCAACTCATCGCATGGCCTTCGATAGTCTTGTTGGGCTCCTCTAGAGCCTTTCTGGCACCTTCCCCAGTCTTATAAATAAAAAGAGCATACCCTTTGGATTTTCCGGACTGCTTATCAAACCCTAGCGGACCTTCTTCTATTTCTCCATACTTAACAAAATGCTTCAGAAGCTTGTCAGCACTTACATCAGCAGGAACGGGACTCACATAAATTTTCCGTCCAACGAAGTCCTTCACTGGCTGGGGTTGCGTCGGACCGGTACAGGCCATCTGGCAGTTGACCATCCGGCTGCCGATTTTCTTGGTAGGCTCCTTCAAAGACCTCTGTGCGGCGTCCATATGCTTGAAGGTAACGAAGCCATAGCCTTTGCATTTTCCGCTGGCTTTGTCGCTGATAACTGTGCAGTCCTCAATCTCACCATATTCAGTAAAGGCCGCTTTCACGATATCCGATGTGGCCTCCCAGCCCAGACCGTGGACAAATATTTTTCTGTGCGCGAGGTCTTTGTCCGCTAGCTTTCGAATGCTTTTCAGAGTGTTGGGTTTTTTCATGGCGGCCTCGCAGAGTATGGCAATGAGCTGGTCTTTGCTAAAAGGCTCCAGCAGCTTTGTAATCTCTTCCTCCCCCTCGTCGCCATTGTTGTTCTGTTCGCTTTCTTGTGCTTCGACTTTCACGGCCGCTTGCTCTTGAACCTTACGCTTCTTCGCCATGGCTACTTCTCCTCCTTGTTAAGGGTTTTACAAACCCTAGAAGCCCTCCACTAAAATACAGTGTTTATGATGAGACGTATTTGAAACAACTATGAGTTTGCCGATTTTGTTCGATGAATTTTGAACGACTTTATATATGTGTGGCATTGGGCGTGTTAGGGCAGAACTATAGAAATGGGTAAATGATTTAATACGGTAAGGACTTCAATCCTATAGAAATGGGTAAATGATTTAATATGGTAAGGACTTCAATCCTTTGCCGAAGTGTGCGGCCGTAATTGTTTTTTCGGTGGATATTGAGGATTTAAGTGTTCTATAATATGCCTTTTACTACTATGCGCTTCTCTCCCTGCTTGAAATCAAACTCTATGTTTGTAGATCAATGTTACCAAAAAAAATTGGTACAAACTTGATCAAGAAAAAGGTTGCAAATATTTTTTTTTTTAAATTGATCCAGCTATCCAGAAAAATGAGTTTTTGGGATTCTTGTTATCTTGTAAATTTTACATAGAGATTATCAGCATTGCAAAATTTTTTGTTTTCGTCATTTTAAATCAAGTTAAGCTTTGCTTGTCTTCCAATTACAACAAGATCTTTTTGCTATGGGACGACAATAGGACCAAAGTCTTCAAAGGACTTACCATTCTAACTTTGGTTGGAATTACTGATGCTACTGATAAAAAGAAAGCTCGTGCCAACACACGATGGATAGCTCCAGAGTCAGGCTGGGTCAAAGTGAACTTCGATGGAGCAGCGCATGGGAACCCTGGGCCAAGTGGGATTGGAATTGTTATTAGAAATTATTCTGGAGAGATTATTACTGAGCATAAGGAGTTCATTGGCATAGGCACAAATAATACTACAAAATTTAGGGTGACCATGAAAGGGTTGGAAATGAGCATTCTACTGGGGGCTAGAAAGACTCACGTGGAAGGTGACTCCATGATTGTGGTTAACGCGATCCGACAAGAGTTTACACCAGACTGGAAACTCAACAGGTGGGTTAAGAAAATCAAGGCATATGTTAGACAATTAGAAGACTTCAAAATTAGTCATGTCTACCGCGAAGGCAACTCAATGGTAGATGAACTTGCCAAATGAGTCATCACTAAGAAGATGAGCATATGGCTTAAGCAACTCAAATGTGGCATGCATCTAAATGGATTGAGGATTGTAGTTATTTACCTCGATCTGAGCGCCTCTTAGTCCCCATCGCACATTGGACATGTGACACCTTTTCCCCAGCATTGGGAATGGGAATGCTTTAATGATGGGACGTTGTGTATATGATACAAGTGGGATATTTTTCAGAATGACGGTGTTAGGACATCGTCATAAATGGTATGTAAGATTTCCTGACGTATCACTAATGACAATAGTGCGAAGATATCAAGACAACTTGCTTTGGATAAGGTGGTGACCCTATAAGAGTACGAAGGTGACATGCCCCCAACAACATCATTATGACAGTTATTGGAAGGTAACGCTAGTTAAGATGGCCTCTTTACGAAATGATTGAGTGGCGAGATCTGGGGAAACATTTGGATCATTTAAGACAAATGTTACTCGCCTATATAGTCATCAGCCAGTGGGATAATGAGTCACAGTCTTTGAAGGTAGAAAGCATAACACCTAGAGATATGGGCACCCCCATTTGTCTGGAGTCTACAAGAAACTGTTAGAATTCATAGAATTTAACCACCAAGATCCACTGCATGCAAAATAACCTATTGCAAATGCAAAGCTTGGAGACAAGAATGTTCTGAAAGACAAAATGTTCGTTCAGAGAGGGAATGATAAAATACAAAGAGATCAATCCTTATAAAGGAGATTGAACACCAATAAGGTGGAGAAACCTAGGTTGCATGAATATTTAATAAAGAATTAATTATTAAATGTATAAAGTTTATCTTAAGTGAACAAGAGATAAAAAGATGACTTAAACAATCAAATCAATAATGATTTAATTAATAAGTGAACATAGAAATACCTTTTTACTCTAACACCCCCCCTTAAGATAAACTTAGGGAGAAGCTAAAAACCTAGAAACAACTACTAAAAACAGTAAATTTGGGTCCCGACAACAAAGCCTGATCAGGTACCCAATCACAACCAAATCTCTGTAAAGTGGAGAAATAGAGAAAATCGCATGGGAAAAACTCTACTCCAAAAAGAGATGGAAAAAGCATGCTAAAAAATAATGGCTCAAGAGACTCTCTCAGAACCATAAGTACAACCAACCCCCCCCCCCCCATGAGAGAGGATCAAGGCTCCAAAGCCCCCCAGAATGATAGAACCCATGTGTCAATGATCGGACGAATGTGGCTCCACTGCGGAAGAAACAAAGGCGTTGGACGAAGAAGAGGAAACCCCTGAATGTGAGGAGAAACTGGAAGGCCTAGCTGATGCTCAAAAGAGAACGCATGAGACTCCTGTAATGGAATCTCCAATGAAGGTGGACCAATAGATGTGTTGAATCTATCATCTAAGAGGAGATGAATATCCTCGAATATGTCCTCAACAACTGCAGTAGGTGGCTCAATGCATGGAGCGATAATGTCTGGCAAAGTTGAAGAGGAATCCTAATGAATAGATCTAAACTCAACATTAGGTGGAGGTGTAGAAGTCAAAACACTGATCTCATGAACTACACACAAGATCAAGTGGCCTGACTTCACCTTAATAGGCTCTTGTGAAAAAGGAGAGCTATTCTCTGACAATGGAGATGGTGAACCAAAATTAGAGGAGTACAAGAGGGAAGAATGATCAACTATCCTTGTAGCAATAATATTGCCTGTCTCATTGTCTTTGATGTGTACTAAATTTGGAGTAAACTCAATTTTCTTCCTTGTTCCACTCTGAGTAATCTGATCGATAGAGACAAGGTTAAAGGACAAAGATGGAACACATAGTACATCATGGAATGTGTTGTCATCAATGTCAATAGAACCTTTCCCGCATAAAGTCATAACAGTATTATTCCCCATCAAAATGTGTGGGGTAGGAGAAGCCTCAAAAGAAAAGAATAATCCCTAAGAAGATGCCATATGGTGTGAAGCACCTGAATCCAGTAGTCATCTAGAAGAGGGAGGTATAGCGGTTGCACATAATGCATGACCCTTTCCTATGTCCTTTCTATCTGTCTGAAGTGATGATGAAGAAGAAGACCTGTGAGAAGTAGAAGAAGAAGGAATATCAATGTTTCTCTTCTGAAGAAGAGCTTGCAAATTACAAATTTGCTTTGCATATCCATCTATCTTCTTCTCATAACAACGAGACTCATCATGAGTGCCCTTTTTACAATAAGCACACTTAGGTCTTTCTTTCTTTGATTTTCCCCTCGTAGGATAAGGTGTGGCAAATGAGTGTTGAGAACTAGAATCCTTCTTAGACTTTGTGGCTGATGACTTATGTTTCTACTCTTGCTTCCCTGAAGATGGGTGGGCTACCAATGCATGGTTCTGTGATCCTATGAGAGAATCAAGTTGAAAGAGATTTGCCTGCTCACGAGTCAAACGATTACAAAATGTATCAAATATAGGCATGGTAAATCGCAGACCCAAAGCATCCACGGTGGAATGGAAGGTAGAAGAAAAATCTGAAGGGGACTACGAATCTTAGAAAGAATCAGGTATATGCACTTTGTATCTGTCTTATTCTTGTCACAACCCTGTAAGATGGATATTATAGATTTGAATTTCGTCAAGAAATCCTGAATAGAAGGAAATGAGTCAGGACCCAAAGAAGTCAATTCTACCTCAATCTATAGTTCCCTAAACTCATTAACTGTGCCAAAGAGAGTCTGAAACTTCACCCACATAGAAAGAGGAGTATCACAATCATCAAGATGAAAGAGCAAACTGTCTGAAACATGCAACAAAATTGCACCCATAGCCTCATCCATCTTTTTCCTATGTTGCATGACTTCATAAGGACGAGTCAAAACTGGCTGAATGGAATCCAAATAGGACCATCGCCCACATGACCAGAGAAGCCTATTCATACGGGCTTTCCATAAATGGAAATTATGAGGAATGAGAAGCTCAACTCTTGTTGAATCTACCATTGGATTAGAAGGAGAGACATGTAATAAAAACTTCAAAAATAATGGGTAAAATACCTGATCAATTTCTTCTAAAACAAGTCTCAGATCTGAAGAGAGCTTGTCAAGAGTTTTTTTACGCCTATTTGTGAACAATAAACAGAGTCTGTATGCTCATTCTATAGGCCTAGAAAAAAAACTAGTAAAACAAAAATATCTCAAAATGAAACCCCTGCCAAAATCTGCGTCTCAAAAATAGCTTTCCAATGCTATCTCGTTTGAAAAAACGGCCTCCGTTTGCTCAAGTTATGAGCAAAACACCGAAGACTGCTCCAAAAGAAGAAAAGAACCAAAAAACCCAAATTTCCATGCAAAAAAAAATAAAAAAAAATAGTGGCATGAATTTCGAGGCAGCATATAAATCAAGGCATTGTGAAAACTGATGCATTTTTTGCCTCGAAAAACATGCCAAGGTCGTGCATACAAAAAAGAGGGCCCATATTTCAACTATGTCCAAATTAGACATGCCTTGTATGAAAATAGGGGTTTTGGGGCATTCCAGACGCAACCCAGATGTCAATTTTTGCTCAAAGTGCTCCAAAAATAAATCCTTCCAAAATCCACTAAAAATCTGAGAGAAAAAACTTGAAACCCTCAGAGCTTTAAAAACTTCAAAAACTCAAGAATGAGCTGCAACAACAAGGCTCTAATATCATGTTAGAATTCATAGAATTAAACCACCAAGATCCACTGCATGCAAAATAACCTGTTACAAAAGAAAAACTTGGAGACAAAATTGTTTTGAAAGATAAAATGTTCATTCAGAGAGGGAATGATAAAATACAAAGAGATCAATCCTTATAAAGGAGATCGAACACCAAGAAGGTGGAGAAACCTAGGTTGCATGAATAATTAATAAAGAATTAATTATTAAATGCCTAGAGTTTAGCTTAAGTGAACAATAGATAAAAAGGTGACTTAAAAAATTAAATCAATAATGATTTAATTAATAAGTGAACATATAAATACCTTTTTACTCTAACAGAAACATGGTGGATTTTTTAGGGGAAGTGATGGATAAACGCTTGTTGTGAATGCTCTCACTCAGGCATCTGCTCATTCTACATGTGGTTAATGAAGTGTTGGGGTCGGAACATGTCTGTGGACCTATCACAGGTATAGGGTGAACACTAATGTCACAGGCATGTTCTTGGTGTTCACTCTTACCAGAGGGGTGGCGAAGGCCAAGGCCAAAAACTTGTGTCAAAGACTCTTCAAACATAAGTATTTGGGGGAAATTGATGCAGTATCAGTTAATGTTGATGCCCATAACATGATCCATGTTGCTCAACAATACTATCTTGGGCCGAAGCGGGGTTTCAAGGGCGTCATCAAGAAGTTCCCCCTCATTGTCATTGTGGAACTGGATGAGTTGAAAGACAAGTTGGGCAACATAGATAGGAATTTGATTTTCTTGCAAAAGGCGGCTACCATCCCCCCACCACCCACAGTAGCCTGGCTGAAGAAGTATAAACAGAAAGAGGGTTACTAGATGGAGATACTTTGGAGTTGGTCGATTGGATTTCCCTTTGCTGCCAGATTTGGGAGAAGATTGGTGGGTAGATGACGAGAGGGACATGGAGGAAATTGCCAAAGGTTGGTGCATAAGAGATGCAAGAGGGATTGTCATGTCAAATCTAGAGCGGCCCATGCCAAAAGGATGAAGAAGGAAGCAAAAGAATGACACCTCCCAATCAGCCTTGAAAGCTCCTTATTCACAGACCTTCGTGGCTCGCAAAATAAGAAATGTGGAAGGCTCAAATTAATTTTGTTGGGGTCTATATGTATTAGTTTTTTTTCTTGGTTTGTGATGGTTATAGTTAATGTGTCTATACATGTTTGGTTCTATAATGGGTAAGGGTATCTAGATTACTGAGGCTCGTATATGTCTAGAAGCTTGTATTTTTGGCTAAAAATATGTAAATCTCTGGTGAATAATAGTTATCGGATACTACAATAGGTGAGAATGGTTGATTGTAGCTAAAGATCAAAAATTCATTTTTTGTAAAAAAAATGAACTAATTTTGTATATTAATATAACGGGAGCTGGCCCAACCTAGCTATTTAACTATTAAAAAAACATAGTACTCACCAAAAAGATGTATTGCCCTAGACATCAGCTTGAGTTATACAGTTATTTCTAAGGTCTACCCATTGCACTTTATTTGAAAATCACTAATGTCAGTTTTTACTGTCCCATTCAACTGGTTGTTTTTCATTCATATTGTTTCAAGTGTTGGTAGATGAAATATTGTTGAAGAAATTTGTCTAGTTAAGCTGCAATTATCTATGACTCTGAAACAACCAAGAAAGCTATTGGACTATTCATCTAGATTTTCTCTTGTAACTCAGATGAAATTGGAGCTTTGAATAACTTACATGGTGGTAAACTTTTCTGTGTTGGCTAGCCAAGAAGGAACTGTGGATGAATTGAAATAATTGTTGCTCAAGTCTTTGGGAATTAAAATGAATTAGAGATCTTGCTTGATAGTAAAATAGCTTAGATTAATACATGTATATTTGTATCACCCATTACATGTATTGGAGTCCAATTAGTGCAGATAAATCTGGTATGGCACAATTTATTTTATTATTTAATATATTCCTAAAAACAAAGCATAGTGATCCATTTTAGTATCTTGATTATTTTTAATTATTAAATAATGTAGACAAGGTCAACCCCCTATTTTGTTTAAAAAATAAATTTAATATAAAAGAAAAAAATTGAGTCAAAAATTGTTATATGTAAATATAACTTGTTATTACAATACAAGCAATTAAGAGAGGTGTAAATATTTGTCATGAATCACATAACCCATATCAAAATTCAGTCACAATTAGTGCAAAGGTAAAGGAAAAGTTGCTTACAGTTCTTCAAGGTTTACTAGGTTGTTGATGTTGGAGGGAATTGAACCTATTATCTGGTTTATGTCAAGCCTCTTGTTTCCCAACAATATTACCAAAAAACACAAATTAAACGACCATCCATAAATTTATTGTTTATGAATCATCTATAAAAAAAACCATAAACAATGCATAGCAAGAAAAAAAGAGTTGTAATGTTATACTGACATGACCAGCAAGGTACTTACGAGTCCCAAAGTAATGGAGATTTCTTCTTCAAAGTCATTATTGTCCAATAGTTTGTAGACAATAATAAATGGTAATTAACATGGTCAATATCTACACATATTGAAAATCATCAGATATGAATAAATAATACTTTTCACTCACACATGTTGCAGATTCATAATCTCAGTGAAGAGTTTGGGAGCAATGGTGCTCGCGAGATTGTTTTGAATGAAATGGCTACAAAAACCACAAACGTTTAATATTTCATTGCTATGACATCAAAACTCATATCAAACAAATTTTTGTATCTTATTACTTACAAGTGTTGTGCATTAACGAGTTTGTCTAATCCAGATTGAGTAGCATTAGTGTTTGAAGGGGTGATAGTAGTTGTAAGCGTGGCTCTTCTTTTTTCCTGGCAGATGTGTATGTTGAAGACAATTATTCAATTGTGTATTGTCATTGATGTTTATACACTTATGTAGTGATGTTACACAAATGTCTACATCTAGACCAAACACAAATGGTGAATGGAAAGAGTTTTTTGTGTTGACCGAGATTAGTCGGGTATTGAAGATGTTCAGTGTCGACTGAGTCACTCAGGCATTTCAGTCATGGTCGGGCATTAAAGAAACTCAGTATTAACTGAGTTGATTATTCAGTGTTAGCCGAATAACAGTGGTTTACATTCTATAATTAATTGGTTATATGAGGTTGACTGAATTATGATTTATTACTTATTTAGAAGTGCATTCAAGTCGACTTGGCAGGGCTTATCATATATATGAAAGGTCGAGTTTGGATTGAATGAGTGTGTGTGTGTGTGTGTGTGTGTGTGTGTGTGTGTGTGTGTGTGTGTGTGTGTGTGTGTGTGCGCACGCGCGTGCGTGTGTGTGCGTGTGTGTGTGTGTGTGTGTGTGAAAAGTTGAAGACAAAGAGAAGTGTGGAATTCTGTGATATGAAGAGTGAAGGCAAAATTAGATGGGATTCTGATTGAGTATAGAACACTCATAGTTGCAATAGAATATTTGATCAATAAGGATCTAGTTATAATAAGAATAGAGATCTAAATTAGCAAAGACGGTTGCTTACACATACAGGTCAATTCATTGTTACTTTCTAACAATTGTAGCAATGATCTCAAATCTCTTAACAGAGTTGACTTAACAGTCTTTTTGTAAATACTCTCACAAGGTAGCATTTCTATGTTGAAGTGTTGAAGACCTCTAACAAGGCCACTCCTCACAGGGTGATTTAAATCCTCTAACAGGATCACACCTAATAGTGTGTTTTTGTAACCTTTAACAGTGTTGTCTCCTAACAGGGCTCGCTTCAGAAGAGTGAAAAATAGTAACTAGTTACATTGGTGGTTTTTCCCATATTGGGTTTCCACGATAAATCTTGGTGTCACCTGTGTATATGTTATTTGTTTCATGCTTTATGTTTCTGCACTTAATCACTAAAGTATAATTGCATTGGATATTATAAAGATTGCTTTGACACTTGAGTTACAGAAGAATATCTTAATCGACCGAGTAACTGTGTTATATTGTTTAAGACATCTAAGGGACAAGGGATTTGTTTTGGAGTAACTGATTCACCCCTCCCCTCTCAGTTACTTATCTCATTTCCAACAATTGGTATCAGAGCTTCAAGTGCTTTCAAAGAAGGTTTCAAGGCCTAAGCTAAAGATCAGAGATGCCTTGCAGAAGGGAGATCCCAAAGCTAAACAAAGACAACTTCCTTGCGTGGCAAGAGCTGATGAAGCTACATCTATCTACTATTGGAGATGCTGGTTTGCAATTTTTGGACAACAAATATGTGGAACCAGCAACAACTATGACTGTGGAATAGATGATGGAACAGAAGCTTCATAACATAATGATGATTGATATAGCTTCTTCACTCAGCCACTTAGAATTTGATGAAGTCAAGGACTGCCCTACAACATATGATATGTGGAAGAAATTATAGGACATTCATGGAGGATATGCAAATGTAAAAAGAGCCAAAGCAGAAAATCTCAGAGGACAATTTGATCAGATGAAAATGAAAGAAGGAGAATACATTACAAGCTACAATGAAAGAATCAAGAAGTTTGTGAGTGCCATCAGAGTTTTAGGAGGAATAATTGAAGATACAACAGTGGTCAGCAAGGTATTAAGAGCTTTACTTCCTATCTATGCTATTAGAGTTTCAGCTATTCAAGAGATGAGGTGCAATACGAATATAACTATGGATACATTAGTTGGAAGGCTTACAACTTTTGAGCTGGACAACTTTTGTGTGCATAAATGTTGTCACACTTCTATGAATCATT
>MU223786.1:860686-870916 GCA_018584345.1 Thuja plicata | reverse complement strand
GAGAAATCTACTCAGTGTAGCACAACTGAACAACATTGGCTTCAAGGTAGAATTTATGAATGGTAAGGCCAAGCTCCTGGATGGTAAAGGGAACCTAGTTGGAACTGGCAGGCAAACAAAAGGTAATCTATTCTATCCTGATCTCACTGAAAGTTCATGCTTTATTGCACAAGTAGAAGAAAGTTGGCTATGGAATAAAAGGTTGTGTCATGTAAATTTTGATAATCTAGTAAACATAAGCAAGAACAAGAGAGTTAGAAGTATTCCTATTTTGAAGAAACCCGAGTTAGCAATATGCAAACAATGTCAAAGTGGAAACATGAGCAAGACAAGTTTCAAAAGCAAGAATTACAATATTGATGAAATCTTGGAATTGGTACATACTGACCTTTGTGGACCAATTGGGACAACAAGCTATACTGGAGAGAAGTATTTTATTCTATTTGTTGATGATCATTCTAGAATGATGACTGTCATGTTTCTCAGAGAAAAATCAAAAGCTTTTCAGAAATTCAAATGGTATCTTGCAAGAGTTGAAAAGGAAACAAGAAATAAACTAAAATATCTAAGATTTGATAGAGGAGGATAATTCATTTCTAATGAATTCAATGAATTATGTAATGAAAGAGGAACAAAAGACATGTATCTTCCCCTGGTACACCACAACAAAATGGAATAGTAGAAAGAAGAAACAGATCCATTATGGATTGCGCCAAAACCCTAATGATTGAAAATAATGTTACTGCCAAATACTGGAAGGAGGCCATCAACACTACAGTGTTCACCTTGAACCGAGTTCAACTGAAGAAAGGTAGTAACTAGACACCTTTTGAATTATGGTATGGCTAAAACCTAATGTTCATTATTTCAAAGTATTTGGAAGTAAATGTTACATCTTGAAGGAAGCAAGAAATGGAAAACTTGATGCAAAAGTGATGAAGGAATATTCCTAGGCTACTCATGTAAAAGCAAAGCATACAAATGTCTGAATCTTACTACTCATAAAGTCATAGAAAGTGTACATGTAAAAATTGATGAGTTTGTAGAAATATGTGAAGAGCAGAGCAGTAAAGAGCCTGAAGACTACAAGAACTTTGTGTATCATGAACCTGACATTATGCATATGACTCGAGCAATGGTGATTGGACAACAGAACTGTCAACCACTGAATATACTAACACAAACTATACAACCTAAGTTGTAGGCTGTGCAACCCGAGCTACTGGTAGAAGAGACCGAGTCACAAACAAAGGGAACCCAGTCTCAGACAGAGGGACCCAAGTCACAGATAGAGGAACCCGAGTCACAGACAGTGGAACCTGAGCATCAGACAAAAGAACATGAAAGAATGTTTGAGAATGATAGACCCAGTGAATCAAGTCCAGAATCAAGACTGAAGTATCCAGTACTCTCCAAGTATGTTAGAAGGCATCATGCACCTGAGAAAATAATTGGAGATCAGATAGAAGGTGTAATGACAAGGAACAAACTCAAAGGTACATGTTTACTTAGTGAATTTGAACCTAGAATTGTTAAAGATGCATTAAATGATGAAAGTTGGATAGAGGCAATGAATGAAGAAATTGAGCAGATTGGGAAGAACAAAACTTGGAATCTTGTGCCTAGGCCAAAGGACAATAATGTGATTAGAACCAAGTGGGTTTTTAGAAATAAGATGAATGAAAATGGTGAAGTTTCTATAAACAAGGCCATACTAGTTTGTAAAGGATATGCTCAAGAAGAGGGTATTGATTATGGAGAATCTTTTGCTCCTGTTGCAAGACTTGAAGGAGTCACAATTCTTCTGGAATATGCTGCACATAAGGGATACAAAGTATATCAAATGGATGTGAAATATGCATTTCTGAATGGAGTCCTAGAAGAAGAAGTCTACATTGAGCAACCTGAAGGATTTGTTGATCCTAGTAGAAGGAATATGGTTTGCAAACTGCACAAAGCATTGTATGGACTGAAATAAGCGCCCAGAGCCTGGTATGAAAGACTGCATGGTTACCTAGTAAGTATTGGACTTCAAAGAACTAATGATAATAGTAGTTTTTACATCAAAGAAGGACCAGAGAACAAAATATTGTTAGCAGAGATATTTGTTGATGACATATTATTCACTAGATATGATGAATTATGCAAAGCATTCTCTGTAGCTATGAGTAAAGAGTTTGAGATGTCCATGTTTGGTGAGATCAAATTCCTTGTTCGATTACAATTACATCAAATGAAGGATGGTATCTACATTACTCAATCAAAATATATCAAGGTGATACTCGAGAAATTTGGAATGGAAGATTCCCAACCAGTTGGAACACCCATGTGTACTGTACAAAAATTGTCTAAGGATGATGATTCAAAGGAGGTAGATCAGACCAACTACAGATCCATGATTGGAAAATTGCAATATGTTGTTCACACCAGACCTGATATTGCATTGGCAGTTGGTATTGCTGCAAGATTTTTAGCTAATCCTGGAGACAATCACCTAATGGCAATCAAAAGAATTTTGAGATATCTGAAGGGTATTGAAGACTATGGTTTATGGTATAAGAAAGGTGAGAACTTTGATTTGAAGACATTCACTGATGTTGATTGGGCTAGAAGTGTTGATGATAGGAAAAGCACCAGTGGTGGAGCTTTATTTCTTGGAAAGAGGTTAGTGTCTTGGACTAGCAAGAAACATAATTGTATCTCTTAGTCTACAACAGAGGCAGCATTTGTTGCTGCAGCAGTGAACTGTTCAAACATCATATGGTTCAATTAGTTGTTGTCAGGAATGAAGAAAGAATTAAAAGAACCAGTTATTATCTACTGTGACAACACTAGTGTCATTAACATTTCAAAGAATCCTGTGATGCACACCAAAACCAAGCATATAACAATAAAGTATAATTTCTTGAGGGAATTGGTACAGGATAAAGAAGTAAGGTTGGAATATGTGAGTACTAAAGAACAAGTTGCAGACATATTCACCAAACCTTTACCTAAGGATGCATTTTTGTATCTTAGAGGAAAGCTAAGGGTGCTTCCCCTAACTGAAGCTCACTAGAATACAGTTTGGTGATGCATCAACCCGAGTCACAGTGAAGATCTATCAGTTGATGCAGGTGATGACATTAATTTTCCATTAGTATGCAAACTACACTTTCGGTAAGCATACACTGAAAGACAGTACTGAGCAAACCGAAGATCAGATATTAGTAGACCACCGAAGATGACTAAGTGTAAAGAGAATCGATGACACAACTTAGTGTGTAAACCGAAAATACAATGACAGAAAGATAAAGAGGAACCCAACATGCAAGATACAATACAGATCGACAAGATAGTTAAAGAGCAACCAATAGAACAAAATCGAAGGATAGTCAAGCATGATCGACAAACAGAACTGAAAGTCAGTTGCAGCCCGCAAAAAGTGGATCTGACTTCCACGTCAGATAAAGCAAGTGTATTCTATTTATAGGATATTTATTTGTTTTAAATCCATTTCTTTAGGGACAAGATACATGAATGTAAGTGCTTTAATTAGTCTAATTGATTTAAAATACATAGACTAGGAGATCTAGGTTCAAGTTGTAAACCTGATCTTAGATTTAACATTGTTTTTATCAAAACTTGATGAAGTCAATCCATCTATAAATAGATGATGCAATCATTAATTATAAATGATGTGAAGAGAGAGGAGAACATGAATGAAGGAAACAAGCACATCTATGGATCAAATTGAGAGTTTCAAGAACAGGAACAACAAAAGGTGAATTTGACTAGCAAGAACCAAGAACAGAGCATACCGAGAATCATAGGTATTATTCAATCATAATTAGGTGATAATATTTTTCATGTAAACTAAATTAGATCTGTATCAGCAATAAGAGATTGCATTTACCAGGTCAATTTGTAATTTGCTATCATTCTAACAAGTGGAGCAAAGTGTAAAAAACCTTTCAAGGAAGGTGGATTTAATAGTCCAACAATAAATCTCTTAACCGAGTGCACACTCAACAATGTTGCTAAAGCTCTTAACATAGTAGACTTTAACAGGTCTCCACCGATACTCTTAACAGGGTAGATCATCAGAAGTGATCAAATTGTAAGCCTTGACCGGCCCCTTCCAATCTGCAGATAGCAAATATTTTGTGGGTGCCATCCCCACCGCAGTTTTTACTTCCTTACAAGAGTTTTCTGCGATATCATATCTTGTGATATGTGTCAAATTACTTTCATGAATGTTTCTATGAATGTTCACATGTATGTTAATGTTATGAATTGATATAACTCACATCAAGATAGTATAGATCAGGAGGTACTGATTCACCACTCCCCTCTCAGTACATACTTCCCATTAATCCCAACAATTGGTATTAGAGCTAAGTCTCTTCTTTGAAAGCTTAAAGGCTTAAGAGAAAATATCATACAATGGAGAAGTACAAACTTAATAAAAATATTGAGAATAAAAAGCTTGAAATTCATATGTTCTTTGAACACTATAAAGAAGATAGAATCAATGTGAGACAACTTCTAGATGAAAGAAAGAATATGTCATCTCATTGTAATGAGACAAATTATCATGAGGAAGAGATACCAGATTTCTTTAAGTCTTCAAGATCAACTACAAGCAAAGCATCAGATACATCAAAAGAAAGCATCACAAGCCTAACTGAAATCAATCTACATCTGGCTGGACAAGTTAAATCTCTGCAAATCGGTCAAGAGACATAGATGGTAAGGATGATTGATGTCATGAACAATGCTAGACAAGTCGAGCAAGAAAGAACACTAGCTATTGATGATAGAAGAAAGATCACAGAAAAGCTACAAGAAAAAAAAGTCTGAAATACAAAGACTTACAAAGCATCACCATGAGATTGCAAATCAGATTATTCTTATGAGTCAAGAAGCAAACAGACTAAATGTTGAACTCATTGAAAGAATAGAAGCTATTGGTGAACTAAGGGATGAGAATGAAAAGTTAAAACATGAAATAAGAATTCAACAACAACATAATGAAATTATCAAGAAAGCTGAAGAAGGCAATAAAAGAATGGATGATTTTCTTGAAGGACAACGAAGAGTCAACAACAATACCGGTCTAGGTTTTACCGAGAATGGAGAATCATCAAATCAAAATGATCCAAAGAATGTCTACACAAACTCAAGACCAAGAAAGATTACATGCAATCACTGTGAAAAGCAAGGCCATACATCAAATGTATGCAGAGGCAAAATGAAAGGTATTCCTAAATCTACATCTTCATTCATAGGATTCTGTTATAAATGTAACAACGACATAAAGCATATGAATGTAAGTCTGAGATGAAATAACCAAAGAAGGAAACCTACATGGACAAGTACTGTCCTGCATGCAAAATGAATGGGCACACAACTCTTGAATGCTAGAAAGAGAAAAGGCAAGCACGGAAGCCTAAAGGTCAAGAAACTCCCTATCAACCGAAAAGAGTCGATAATCAGTATGTATGGGACTACAATACTTGAAAAAATTGTACATGTGGAAGATATGGTGACATTGCTGCAAATTGTATGAGATAGTGGACTATAAAGTCTAGATGTTGGACTAACCCCGGAATGGCATGCTTACACTGTCACAAAGTTGGTCATCTCAAGAAAGACTGTAGAGACCGAATGATAGAGAAAAGCGCATATCCCAATGGAAATACCATTGAAGATATCTGGAGAGCTAGAGACAAAATGTGGAGAAAAGCTTCAAGCAATGATGAAGCTAGACCGAGCAATGCAAATGGTGACACCCCGTCCAATGGATCCGGTGACATCACTGCCCCCACCTAAGCAGAACAAGTAAGTATGGAACTACATTACCCCAAGCTATTTATTTTACATCAGTTCCATAATATGTTGATATAAATGCCAAATTAGCATAAGAAAGATGCATCATGGTATTACTTGTTAAAATTTGTGATAATTATGCTTTCGGGCATATATACCGAAACCCGTCGGTATACACTCAAATGCAAAGACTGCCTACACTTACCGAGAAGCCTTGGTTAAATGAAAATTTTCTAAGTATAAACCGATCCTCATCGATAAACAAGCAAATGAACAAGTTATCTGAGATACCGAAACCCATCAATAAAAGCAAGTGGAATAACGACTACTCCAAAATGTTATTAGTGTCACCAAAGGAAAGTAAAGTCTTCACCGACGAACTCTGTCTTCATACACCGAGGAGTTGGTAAGCATTTATGACATGCGTTTTAGGGCAACAACTATAAATAGGGCAACAACATAACTCATTTGTTCATGACACCTAGAGCAGAGCGACCAAGGCGATTTTTGAGCAGAAAGCAACTAAGTTATAGAGCGACCATGAATTGACACACAACACTCAAAAGTAGATCTAGAATCGTTGCAAGAGTAAATAGTAAGTTCAACAGACTGACAACTCTATTTTTGTGCATTTTGCAAGAAGCCCTAATTCTAAAAATGGCCTCAACATCAAGTACCGTGAAATCTAAAAATGCAAACAAGGATGAGTTCAAGCTCATCAAGAATTCAGCGTGTGAGGAACCTAACTACAAGATCCATCCTGAGGTTGCCTTACAACTTGATGATGCTGGAGCATTTTCACACATACCAGCTAGGTTTTTACTCGTGGAAGACGTTCGATCTTTCATACACTGCAAGATTGCAAAGATAGGAACTTCAGAGGTTGAAGAAGCTTATAAGAAGCTGTGCAACAAAGATGGAACATTAAAAGACAAATACAAACATATTGAATTAAAAGGGCTCACCAATGCCCTAATGTTCCCAAAGGTTTTCAAAACCGAATGGATTCGGTTAGTGCTAAGCTGAATGCATAACAACAAGATATGGCTTGATGAACTAAAGGTGATAACCCGAGATGTCATCCATGCGGTCACCAGTTACCCCGTAACCGAGAAAGTTAAGGCACTAAAGCATCCACCAAAGGCCAAGACCGAGAAAATGACAGGAGCCAAATGGGATGGCAGAGGACTGAAAGTTACCACAATAACTGATGATGAGATCAAGTTAGGTGCATGCGTTCTAGGATACAAATTATTCCAAGAAAGCAGATTAAACATCATAGCATGAGGTGTAGTAGACACAACCTACAAAATTGTGAAGAAGGGAACACAATTGGACTTGTCTGAACTTCTGCTAAATCAATTGAAAGACAATCTAAAGACTATCAGGAATGCAAAGTCAAACACATGTAAGTTTGGCTCACTAATAATGTGTATCTTCTTTTATTTTAAAGAAACATTCCCATTGGTAGGAGATGTGAAATGAGACAAAACCAAACCGGTCAGCATGCAAATTAGTGAGCACATAGCCACACTAGGAGATAACTTTGAAATAGTCATGGATGAATACTTCAATATATTCAAAGACCGAATGCAAAAGAGGGTAAGAATCCCCAAGCAACTCATTGAAAAGTATAAGGATGAGATATGCTTCATGGTTGATACAAATAATACATAAATTAATCCTATTGTACCAAGGACAACATGGTTACAACCATTAGAGTACGAGATCAACATTGATCTTGCAACTAAGGAAATTGATGCCTTGATCAGTGAACCGTTGGATAAGAAACAACCAAAATTTGGGACATATGAAGAGGCCAAGACAAGAATAAAATATGGCCTAGTTGTTAAGAAAATTGTCAGGAAGAAGGACAAGATGGTGAAGAATCTCAAAAAGATGCTGTCGACAACTGAGGAAGAAGCTGAACAGGATGAAAAGGTTGAACAGGAGGAAGAAATCAAAGAACTATTATCTGTCAGTAAAGATGAAGGAAAGGATGATTCCGAGGAAACAGAATTAGATTCACCACCTCCTCCACCAACTAAAAATCCAAGGACAACAGTTGCTTCTAGGATAAGAAGCCAAACATCAAAGGATTCTACTCCTTGACCTTTAAAGAAAGGAAAGGTCAGGACGTACAAAAGAAAAGTTGCCAGACCGAAGAGAGGGCAAAACAAAAGAGGAAGGAAATTCCTAAGAACCCAAGAGGATATTGAAGACACTGAGCAGGATGAAGTTGTAGAAGCAGAAAGTGTCAAGGTACAAACTCCTGAATCTATTGATGACATATTCAAATCTATTGCAAACTCTGGATATATATCAGATTCAAAGATCAGAAGATAGTTGAAGTTAGACCTAGAAGATTAGAATAAAGTAGAGGATGTCATCATAGCTAAAATGTACAAGTTTAAATATGTACCGATTTAGTTTGAAGGCAATTATGTACTAAGGGAACTCTTGGATATACTATACTCATTGGACATTTGCTTTGAAAAATGAGAAGGAAATAAGAGAAAGAGTACTAGTTTCTCTCGTGCCACTTGAATCAAAGAAGGTAGAAATAGATGAAATGATGGAAAAGTACATCACCGAAGCTGAGAGCATACAATTTTTTTGAAGGAAATCTTATAAAGCTCGAGAAGGATAGCCACAAGAAATGGTGTAAGATAATGAATAGACCTACTGAGGAGGAAAGCCCCGACAAAGACCTTCAACAACAAGATGTTGACAAGGCAACTCAAGATGACACATCTATTGGGTTAGACAAAGAAGAAGATGATACAACCAGAAACAAGACTATAGATGTTGCAGATGAATCATGGCTAGATACCACAAATGACAACATTGTGGATACTAATGTCATTAACATTACTGATGACCCAGTAGAGGAAGTGAATAGAGATGAAGATGTCACTGTTGCAAAGGACAAAACCGATGAGCAGGACACAACAATTGATACTACACAAGTAAATATTCTAGGAAACATGCCAATATTGATACAAGCTATCAAAAGCCTGCAATAATCAAGCAAGTCACCTAAGAAGGATACTCCCAAGGATGCAGGGGAAAAGGCAAATAAAGACAACACCGATGGTCAGCAAGACATCAGAGATACTCAAGATGTAACCGAAACTAATAAGGTTACTGGAGGAGATAAAGAAAAGGATGTAGATACACAAGAAAACAATGCAAAAATGAAGACTGATGAAGCAAAGGACACCAATGAAGGAGACAAACCTAAAGATGGTACACCTGAGGAAACTGACAAGTGTGCTACCAACGATGTTAAGGTGAATGTGGAGACGTCTAGAGACACTCGACAAGCTGAAACTGACGCCAAACAACAAAAAGAAGCACAACAGGTCACTTCATCGAGTATAACTAAGAAGGTCGAGAAATTGGCAATGGTTTTACATTCTAGTGATTCACAGAAGAAGAAGAAGAAGATGGAAGTCACATTGGATGAACTTATTGAAATACCGAAGTGTGACCCTTCTACACTTGACTTTGAAGCATTACAAGAATATGGAGAAATATGCCAAAGAAAGGCATTGCAAGAGAACCTGAAGAAACAACATAGGGACTCCATGGTACTGGAGACAACACGAGACATATTACACCAAATTGTGCCTGATGTTGATATTGATAAGAACAAGCCCATACTAGATCAATTAGCTAGTCTAACTGAAACAATAACAAATTAGAATATTGATGCTGAGAAGGCAATTGAGGAGAGAGCTGAGATGAAGTACCAACAAAAGATCATTGAGAATATCAGCCAAGAAGTGGCAATAAGGTAAAGCTATCAGAATTCATCACTAAATTAGATCCAATAATATCTGAAGCTATAACCTTGATTGAAAAATTGAACACAATAGAAAAATTCACTAAAGAGAATAGTGACAACATTGCAAAGCTGGATACAAATCTAGCAAATAATGCACAAAGCTTAACCACCAATGGAGACAATGCAGTTAATCTGCATTATGAAAAGATAATAGAGATAAAAAGGTTAAGCTAGGAACTATGGGGGGTAGAAAAACATTTCAGGGAAGAAGTAACCAAGCTCCAAGTTCAACTTTTGCAAAACCTTACACTACTCTAACAACATATCAGTTTAGCAAGGCAACTGATAGCAACTCCCGAGATGTCTGTAGCAGACAATATTTATGACATGCACTCAAAGAACACATTTGAGCACATGGCTCTAGATAACCTGAAAGATTAATGGGATAAAATGATGGAAGATATGAAGTCTTCACACTCCCATAATTTTGATAAGCTCAAAGGTAAAGACCTTTGCCCTTAATATCAAAAAAGGGGGGAAATGATATGAGTACAAAATACAAAAAGAGAAAATGATATGTATTCATTCATTCAGATGGGCAAATGGTATATATATATATATATATATAT
>MU223786.1:836022-860636 GCA_018584345.1 Thuja plicata | reverse complement strand
TATATATATATATGGGAAAAATGATATGTATAAGGAAAGACATCATATGTACAAATACCGACATATACATAGGGGGGTCATTAAATGACTAAGGATTATATATGTTGTATATACTTAACATTTTGTTAGTATTTTGCACATATCAATTTTTGATACTAATGTTAAAGGGGGAGATTGATGACATTAATTTGTCATTAGTCTGCAAACTACACTTTTGGTAAGCATACACCGAAAGACCGAACTAAGCAAACTGAAGATTAGATATTAGTAAATCACCGAAGATGACTAAGTGTAAAGAGAATCGACGACACAACTTAGTGTGTAAACCAAAAATACAATGACAAAAAGATAAAGAGGAACCCAACATGCAAGATATAATGTAGACTAAAAATATAGTTAAAGAGCAACCGACAAAACAAAATTGAAGGACAGTCAAGCATGACCGACAAACATAACCGAAAGTCAGTTGTAGCCCATAAAAAGTGGATCTGACTTCCACATCAGATAAAGCAAGTGTATTCTATTTATATAATATTTGTTTGTTTTAAATCCATTTATTTAGGGACAAGATACATGAATGTAAGTGCTTTAATCAGTCTAACTGATTTAAAACACATAGAATAGGAGATCTAGGTATAAGTTGTAAACCTGATCTTAGAGTTAACATTGTTTTTATCGAAACTTGATGAAGTCAATCCATCTATAAATAGATGATGCAATCATTCATTATAAATGATGTGAAGAGAGAGGAGAACATGAATGAAGGAAATGAGCGCATCTATGGATCAGATTGAGAGTTTCAAGAACATGAACAACAAAAGGTGAATTTGGTTAGCAAGACCCAAGAACAGAGCATACCGAGAATTAGAGGTATTATTCAATCACAATTATGTGATAATATTTTTCATGTAAACTAAATTGGATTTGTATCAACAATAGGAGATTGCATTTACCAGGTCAATTTATAATTTGATATCATTCTAACAAGTGGAGAAAAGTGTAAAAATCCTTTCAAGGAAGGTGGATTTAACAGTCCAACAACAAATATCTTAATCGAGTGCATACTCAATAGTGTTGCTAAAGATCTTAATAGAGTAGACTTTAACAGGTCTCCACTAATACTCTTAACAAGGTAGATCATCAGAGGTGATCAAATTGTAAGCCTTAACCGGCCCCTTCCAACATGCAGATAGTGAAGATTTTGTGGGTGTTATCCCCACCATAGTTTTTACTTCCTTACAAGAGTTTTATGTGATATCATATCTTCTGTTGTGTGTCAAATTACTTTCATAAATGTTTCTACGAATGTTCACATGTATGTTAATGTTATGAATTGATATAACTCACATCAAGACAGTATAGATCAAATTGAATAGATATATAATTGATTACAAAATTTAATTGATAAAAGAGATACAAAAGTTTTAGAGGTACTGATTCATCCCTCCCCTCTCATTACATACTTCCCATTAATCCCAACAACAGGTACATCATAGCCCATTGCAGATGAATTAGTACATTCAGGTACATTACAACTTCAAACATAAATAATATTGACTATTGGTATTGACATTTAGTATTTGTGGAGATGGAGTCTCTGGAATCTATTGTCAGAGAGGGAGAGTTTGATATAATATAAAAATAAAATAAAAAAATCAAGAGACAAAGTTTGATGAAAGAGGGAGCTTTTGGATAAGAATCAGAATGAAGCTAAAGACATTAAAGAAAGTTTTTTGTTGCTCTACAATTCTATGTATTATGACATTTTGTGTTGCCATCAATGCCAAAGAGGGATATTGTTGAATACAATTATTCAATTGTGTATTGTCATTGATGTTACACATGTATATACACTTATATAGTGATGTTACGCAAATGTCTACAACCAGACCGAGCACAGTTGGTGAATGGAAAGAGTTTTTTGTGTTGACCGAGATCAGTCAGGTATTGAAGATGTTCAGTGTTGATCGAGTCACTCAGGAATTTCAGTCATGGTCAGGCATTAAAGAAACTCAGTATTAACTAAGTTGATTATTCAATGTCAGCCAACTAACACTGGTTTACATTCTATAATTAATTGGTTATATGAGGTCGACTGAATTGTGATTTCTTACTTACTTAGAAGTGTATTCAAGCCAACTTGGCAGGGCTTATCATATATATGAAAGGTCAAGTTTGGATTGAATGAGTGTGTGTGAAAAGTCGAAGACAAGCAAAAGTGTGAAATTCTATGATATGAAGAGTGAAGTCAAAATCAGATGGGATTTTGATTGAGTACAAAACACTTAGAGTTGCAATAGAATATTTGATCAACAAGGATCCAGTTATAATAAGAACAAAGATTTGAACCAGCAAAGACAGTTGCTTACACATACAGGTCAATTCATTGTTACTTCCTAACATTTGTAGCAGTGATCTCAAATCTCTTAACATAGTAGACTTAATAGTCTTTTTGTAAATCCTCTCACAAGGTAGCGTTTCTATGTTGAAGTGTTGAAGACCTCTAACAAGGTCACTCCTCACAGGGTGATTTAAATCCTCTAACAGTGTGTTTTTATAACCTTTAACAGGGTTGGCTCCTAACAGGGCTCACTTCAGAAGAGTGAAAAATAGTAACTAGTTACATTGGTAATTTTTCCCATATTGGTTTTCCACATTAAATCTTGGTGTCACATGTGTATATGTTATTTGTTTCATTATTTATGTTTCTACACTTAATCACTAAAGTATAATTGCATTGGATATTATAAAGATTGCTTTGACACCCAAGTTATAGAAGAATATCTTAATTGACCGAGTAACAGTGTTATATTTTTTAAGACATCTAAGGGACAAGGGATTTGTTTTGGAGTAACTGATTCACACCCCCCCCCTCTCAGTTACTTATCTCATTTCCAACAATGTAAGTGTTGTTTTCCAATTTGTAATATCTTTCAAAAGAGAACAGTGGCTCTATTCGGAGGTTGTCAATAGATTTGACTCTTAATATTGTTGTGAATGTAAATCCTTGCCTCTCTTTTTTCCAATGCCTATTACAGCTTTATTGAGTGTGTGTTACTGGGTTTGTGTATTGTTATGGTACAGGCCATAGCCAATGGTAGTTGTGTGCACTTGCCTCGGGTAGTTAGAGTGCTCAGAACATTTTTTGGATTTTGTGTATCCCAGGTCAGGCCGACGTAATTGTAAAATTGAACAATAATGTATTTTGGAAGATCTGGAGGTTTTTAATTTGTATCATAGATGATGGATGTAATTTATCCTAGTGATCTGTTTACAATTCCAGTTTGTATCTGTATGTTTTTTGTTAACATGAATTTTTGACCTATGCATGGAAGAACCTCTTGTTGTAGTTGATAATCTTAATTATGATCAATTGTCGTTTGTGCATCATTTCGAGTAGAGCTAAGTGTAATTGGGAGGTTCAATTGTTTGAGAAATTTTTTATTATGCAACTTAGCTAAGTCATTGGTAGCAAATAGATGGGTGACTTTTTCAAAGTCTTATTTTTGTTTAGTAGTTAACATTTTGTTTGTTTGATTCACGAGTGTCTCCCAATCTTCTTGCAATGGTTGAGCATTTATTATACTGTGTAGGATTTTTTTGAAAATATTGTTGGGAGTCACTTTTTCCTTGTTGACAGAATATTGTGTCCAATGTGATTGCAATAGTGAATATTTTCAAAAGTATAAGGGATCTAGAGTGTGAGGCATATATTGGTTTATCCATAACTGGTGGTAGTTGGCCCAAGTCACGAACAAGAATGATGGTGATTCCACCAAAATCTCAGTGTTGGTTATGGGGAAATGCCTCACGTAGACGATTGTCTATTTTAAAGAGTAGTTTTGGTCCTAAGAAGCTCATTTCATCTATCATAGTGTATTTGACATGTTTTAAGTCTTCTTGGAGAGTTGTTAAGGATTGGCCTTGTAAGGGATGCATTTATTTTATAGGAATTTGGAGGCATGTGTGGATTGTTGTGGCTTGAATGTTAGAAGCACCAACTCCTATAGGTGCAAGTGCAACCAACGATTTATTATCATTATTTTCTCTCATGTTTATGTTTTTTTCTAATACAATCTATTAAGTATGATTTGCCAGTGTTTGACATCCCTTGGATAATCATGCGTAGAGGGTATTTTTGGAATGGTTTCATATGATGTTTAACGATGATGTCTAATGCAAGTTTTTGTTTGGGGGCAAGTTGAAAGCTTGTATGTGTTATGTTTTAATGGTTAGTTATGTCATTTATCTGCAATTTTCCTTTAGATATGAAGTTTGTAGTGTAGTCATTTAGTTATTGGGAAATGTTGTTTGTATTCCATGGGTGATTAAGATCAATGTCTCATTTATCTAGCATATCAAGCTTGAATTTATGTTAAAGTTATTGGAAGCACCCATTTTGGATAGTAACTCCCATTTGTATAGGTCTATTGTATGTGTTAGTAATAACTAAGAGGGGGGGGGAGGGGGGTGAATCAGTGGCCTCAAAAATATTCCAATAATCAACCCAAAAACTTAGTACCAGAATATTAAGCCTCTAGTTATCTTCAGTCTTATAAGATGAATGCCTCCAAATATTTTTATCAAATTACTACTGCTCGAAATCCTTTGTCAAACCTTCTACTGTATGTTTACCGAATAGCAGTCTGTTAATTTACTAAAAGACAGTAAATTATCTAGAGTATAACAATCAATCCAATTAAGTTAAGTGTAATGCAAAACACTAAAGTAATGAATCATAAATACATTGACACATGAATTTTTAACGTGGAAACCCTGTTAAGGGAAAAACCACTTGGGACCGGTAACCCAAAATTTTCATTCTTTTGAAGTGAGCTCGGTGAAGAGCCAACCCTGTTAAAGGTTACAAACACACTGTTAGGTGTGAACTTGTTAGAGGATTTAAAAGTCTAGTCTGTCACTTGATATCAGGCGTCTCTATGCTACCATCCTCAATCAAACACTAACTTGGCCTATCAATATGTATCTGGCATCGCATGTTATCTTCATGATCAAACTTTTTGATACTCCTTGGGATGTATCTCAATATAGAAAGGATCTTTAAATCCCGCTCGGTTAAGAGACTTTCTAAATCAATGGTTAAACTAAAACAGTATGATATGTTCACATATATAACTTATACTTGCAGATTTTCAGATCTATTGTAATCACATAAAACTATTCTGATCAATATCACTTTGTTTATACCTTTGCTCCACTTTGATTATGCTCGGTGATGTTGTGCTCTATTGCTCGGTGTTCACAAAAAACTTTAGCTCTTTCCTCAGCTTATTGATTTGGACTATATGAAGTTGCTCTTCATCTGTTTCTCTTTAGCATCCTCTTTTCATTCACCCACCATACCATTTCATAATGAATTGAGTTGTCTCTTTATAGACATGATATCACCATTGTTAGGTTCTTGATCTTCTTGATCTTGGCGTGATCCATAATTCTTTCCAATTAGATTTAAAGCAAAACTTATGTTTTATCTCACTAAGATCTTCTTGCCAACTGGACAAAACAACTTTAAATCATTTACTTATCTCTGGCTTATCTTGTCGATGAAAACAATGATAACTACCAGTTAACTCTATATTTAGCTCTGCCAACTAGATATTTTTTCATTTCTGAACTCAAGTTAATTTTGGTGTTTAACTCTTTGATAGCGTTGGTCAACACTCCAGTTCTCCTCGGGCTTCTCCGTTGGTTTACACTATGTTTTTGGTCGTCGAGTATGCTTGTGATTTTTCTCGTTGGTGTTCTCGCTCAGGCATCATTGTGACTTGACTGTCGGTGATCTCTGTCCATCAGGTTTCATTGACCGTCGGTGTTTGTAGTCACATAGTGAATACTTGTCTTTTATGCATTACATAAAACATAATCTTGTTCTCTTTGATTTTTTGAAGACTTTGACACTTTGATTATAACTGATTAGATTGTATCAAGTTGACATCAACAAAAATACAATCCATTAACTGATTTAATGTCTTACATTATCCTTCTACATTTCAGTCTTCAACTTAACATCTTCAAACATTCAATTAGTTACATGTCATCAATCTCTCCCTTTGGCATTGATGGCAACATACTACATTATCATACTATACTATCACTAATACAATATGAAATATACAGTTTCATCAAGATTTCCTAATGTAACTATTACAAATGTCTGGCTCTCAGTAAGCTCAAAAATAGCTTAGATTTGTTTCATGCAGAGAGGTTCTCTTTAATCTTCAATCCCTTCAATGGATAGATGTATCATCTGATATCTCTGTTCTTATATGTGCTCTACCTTGACTGTTCCTTTTCTTGATAATCTCTTTTTCCTTTAACAACAATCTTTCTCTTTGTCTGAGCTCTCCCCCTTTGTTACTTCTCTCCCTTAGATGGATATTTCATGTGTAATCAAAATCTCTCCCTTAGAATATTGATTAACTCTTCCTTTCTGATTCTCAGGAACTTCTCTTCATGTATAATGATATAATCTCTCCCTTTTGATAATGAGATCATCTCTCCCTTTGTATGATAAAGAAAATCTCTCTGATGATAATTCTCCTTGATGATAATGAGATATTTCTCTCCCTTTGACAACAATGCCAAAAAAATACTTCTCTTTATTTTATCATCTATATCATGTTCCATCCCTTTGCATAATATATTCCTTGAATTTCCCTATCTATCAGCAATACAATGTCTCTGGTTTTTGATGCAGATATATGCCTTACAATGTACAGATGTATATGTTGCTGTCCATCTCATTGTTTGCATCAACATGATTGATCTTTAGATTTGGTATAGGCTGATGCAACCTCTTAGTCAGATTACTGATCGATAGACAAGGGTTGAACCACTAGTCTCTGTCTCAGGTACTCAAATGTATCCTTCGGTAATGGCTTGGTGAATATGTCAGCTAATTGTTCCTTTGATTGAACATATTCTAGTGTCACTTCTTTTGTTTGCACTTGTTCTCTTAGATAGTGATACTTGATAGCAATATTCTTAGTCTTAGCATGCATGACTGGATTCTTAGAAATATTTATTGCACTAGTATTATCACAATAGATAATTACTGGTTCAAGGTTCTTCATATTCATACCTTCCAGCAATTGTTTGATCCATGAATATTAGAGCAATTTGCAGCAGCAGCCACATACTCTGCTTCTACAGTAGACTGAGAGATGCATCCTTGCTTCTTGCTTATCCATGTGACAAGTCTGTCACCCATGAAGTGTAATACCCACTTATATTTTGCTTTCAGTTTATGATGTCGTACTCTTTTAGGCAGTAGTTTTAGTTGATTGGCCGAATTCGTCTAGGCTACTTTTCGCGAGAGTTGTTATTCTCTCATTGATGATGTTTCTTGATTGTGATGTTATGGTTGATCATATGCATAGATAGATGTGATGGCTTTATTATGATGATTATTACATGTTGATTTCAGATTAGGATGTACTTACCCCATACTGACATGTATATGGTTGTCTTATATGTTGATGTACTTGTTGATGTATTGTCGTGGTAGAGGACAAAGATGTAATTAATTACTTTGTGAGATCCACACGTTCGACCGATCCCTATCATTGTTTGTGATATTATATTATATGTACATGCGTATTTTTTTTATGACAAGATTGTAGGTACAGGGCATTGTCTTCCCTGAATTGGCAGGAGTGAGCGTGCCCATAAATATTCATCTCAATGGTAAAGAGGGGAGGTAACATACAGATCTGAAACCCTAACCTAAGCCTAATCATCCTAATGTTGTATGACTTTCAGTTTGACTACCCTATCCGAATTCGTCTAGTTGACACGAATTCGAATACCCCTTCCTTAAGTATGTTTGTTTCTGTTGGCATTGCTTCAAGTGATTTATTGGGTTTTGAGCGATTTTTCATGTTTTATGATTTAATGAATTATAGTTAAATTAAATATTTAATTATATCCTATGTTTATTTGAAATAATTAATTAAATTCAAATATTTGAATATTTTGATTTAATTAAGTATTTAATTGAAAATTAAAGTAAATATGCTTTTATGATTAATTAAATGATTAAATATTTGGTTGCATGTATTATTGTGACATAAATATTTAATTTATTTAATTTGATATTTTATTAATTACATGTGCATGAATGTGTTGAAAAAATATTTTCAAGTTCAAAAATCTCAACTAAATATTAGGAGTCAAAGTTGAGTTGTGGCAAAAAATGATATTTTAATTATTTAATTTGGAATTTCTTTCAATTTCAAGTTGAGTCTTTTTAGGGATTGATTTGGGAGTTGTCATGGGGGTTTGCATAATTTGGGGAAGTTGATTCTCTTTAAGAGAATTCTCCTCTCATTCTCTGATAACAGGTTTTGGCATTTTGGAGAGCTCTTGGTATTTTTAGATTTTTGAAGAATTGGGGATTGTTGTGGTTGCTTGTTGTTTTGGAGATTTGTGTGATTTCTTGGATTGCATGTGCTTGAATCTTTGTGGTTTTCCGATTTATGGTTGAATTGTGCTTGAAGGTTTTTAGATTTTCTATCATCTTCAAAGATACATTTCCCCAGTTTCTAGCATTGGAATCAAGGTAGGTTTTGTGTTCCTTATGTTGTTTAAATTTTGCAAATATGAGGTTTTCAATGTTTGAGTAGATGCATGTTTGATCTTTTGGCTTTTAGATGGTTTATTAGCATTCTATTTTTTCAGGTATCTATTAAACCCTTAGATCTGAATTTTATATATTTTATATAGACTTGGCATGGTAGTGTTATGCTGGCAAAATTTTGTAAGAAGGTTCGACCTAGAACTCCTAGAAATCAACAAATTAGTTTGCCTATAGTCTAAACAATAGAAGAGAGAAAAAATAAATCTAGGAATGAGAATATATTCCCTTACAAATTAATTTGTTTGAAAAAAATACACTCCCTCAAAAAATATCCTAATATTTTATTCACCAGTCAAAAAGGAAATTGTTGAGAAAGGACAAAAAAACAAGAAAAGACGAAAATGTATTTGTGATAGAAAAGGAAAAAAGATATATTCCTCATTTCTTATTTCTCCGTTTTCGGATTTTGTATAAAAAAAAATATATGAAAAACAAAACAACTTTGAAAAATAACGCAACATTTGGAAAAGTTATAATTTTTTTTTTTTAAAATATAATATTGATTAAGGGGAGGTGGGAACCCATCCCCACCAAACCCCTATGTCTAGCGCCACCCTCCTAAGGGAAGGTGGGCTGTCACACCACCCGTCGTATGGCAGGTGGGTGACAGTACCCACCTGTTCCCCTATACCTATGCTAGGCGCTTCATGCGCAGGGGGAGAGCCGTGTGGCCTCCCCCCCGCCCACAACATAGTGTTTGCTTTTAAGTTTTGTTTAAAAATAAAACATTTAATTTATGATTTGGTTTAAATTAATTTTTTTTTTAACTATTTTTTTAATTTATATATATATATATATATATATATATATATATATATATATATATTTATTNTATATATATATATATATATAGTTATTAATAAATATTTTATTAATAGTTATTTAAAATATTTACTGTTAATTTTAATTAATTTATGGTGATTAATTTTAAATAACTTATTTCATAGATTTTAGATTGATTTGTAATATAGTCGATTTTAATATGATTAATATACGTTGTAGTTAATTTATAATTAATTAATCTACATTACATTTAATTATGATTTAATTAATGCATGTTATAATCAATTCATAATAGGAGTATTTTATGCTATAATGGATTTATAATATGTGTATTTTGGAATAGAAAGAGGAATGTATTTAATTGAATTTGATAAATTATGGTTTTAATTAGATTTTGTGTATTAAATAATATTCCTAGTTGAGTTAACTGTAAATGTTTATCTGCTATGTTCATTTTTCAGTCTGTTAGGACGTTTTTGTTCTATTCATCCTTCTGAGTTATCTTTTGTTTATATGTGTTATTATCGGGGCATTAGATGGCTTAGGATGTATACAGAGGTCGGGGGTGTTTAGCATTTCTATTATTATATGGCGTGTGTATTATATGTTATTACCCTAAACTGACCATGTTTACCCTTTCGATATTATTATCTGATTGTGTACCTATATGTGACCGTTCCTAATGTGTGGGATACTGGATTTGGGTATACTAGGGTTGTGACCTATGCTAGATCTTTGTAGGATTCATGAGCCTAGGGTAGGTTACCTAGATGTGTAGTAGGGGGTGGCTTGCAATAAGTTTCGTGTCCGTAAGTGACTACTGGGTTGGTTATTGGAGAGTTTACTTAATAAGTGATAATTAAATGCATACTAAGAGATATTAAAATAAATTAATAAGACGTGTCCTCACCCATGCTTGAGTCCTAGTATAGACTAAGATGGTGATGAGAAGATGCTAGTTGCCTCGAGGGGTACCTGGCACAGTTAGTGGCCTTGTCAGTTTGAGAGGTCATTGGCGCCATGTATGGTCACTTAAGTGTCAGAATCCATATGGATTTCTAGGACAAAACTTAAGGGTTAGACATACATGATGACACTTTCCTTTACACAATCTAGATTTTTTACGTATGTCAGTTGCCTCTAGATTAGTGAGTCTTACCCTTCATGATGTATAGTACACTTGGATTAGAGAGCTATCAGGATCCCTTGCTTAGTGGTTATTCCTTATTGGTTTTGGATATCTGAGTGGGGTCTGTTGTTATCTCCTCAACACGGTGGGGTAGATTTTTGTGGTTCCACACGGACGAGTCGTAGTGATTTTTTACCCATTGAGATTCGATGTCCTTGTACCAGGTGCTTGATGGTTCTTTACAGACGAGCTCTTTATGTTTCTTCATTATGGATTATGTAATTTCATTATTGTTAATCTTGTATTAAAGTATCACATGTGATACCTAATCTAGATATTGTATATTAAGTAGATTAGAGTGATTACCACATACCCTACGACATGTGCAGTGGATGTGAATTTATGGTGGTTTCATGGTTTTCCATGAGGATTATAATTATGGTTTTGTAAGTTGTATCTATTATATATATTGAAATGAAATCTTTTGTTATATGGTTAGTTGTGTTTTACTTTAAGTAATTCAACATCATGGAACCCTTGAGTCATGTAATCTATGTGAGTGTATGACATGTGTATAAATGGTATTTTCTTCCGCATTAATGTATGTCTCTTTATGTAAAATTTAGAAAAAAAAATTATTCAGCAAACATAGTATCATGATCTAGGTTAATCTCTCTTGGGTGCCCTGGTGGGGTATTACATTTGGTATCAGAGCCCTAGTTTCTACACTGGGAACTCTGGGAATTATACGCTCATTAGGTTGTGTCTAGCTTGAACTTAAAACTAAAATATAGACATACAACACATTTGTTTTTAGATTATTGCTTTATGGTTATATTCATTCTTTAGTTTATGATTCGAGCTATGTGGTGAGATTTGTATCTATCTCTATTTGTTTCAGGTATCATTCTTGAAATAAGAGTCACTAGAGGCCATGGCAAAGGTGGGTCTGGTGCCTGTGGGAGAGGTAGGCATCCTAGCCCCTCCACGAGTGTCAGGCAGGAGGTTAGTCAGCAGCAGGATAGAGATGATCAGAGGAGAGAGGGTCAGGATGAGTTTGGGGGATTAGATACTAGACAGATGCTACAGGCTATCCTGAATCGTCTTGGTCCTGAGAGAGCCAAAGTGGAGTAGGATGTATCCCATGACTCCCATATTGAGGAGAGATAGAGGGAGAGATCTAGGAGCCCTTGTAGGAGGACTATTATAGTGGACCCGAAGGTGGTTGCAGCAAACCACATGAGGGACCTGACGAGAGGAAAGCCTATTCCTTTCAATGGATAGGGATCTGGTTTGGAGGTAGAGACATGGCTCATAGCCTTAGATAGGGTCTTCACTATTTACCCCTTTAGTAGCAATACTAAAGCGAGATATGTTGTGATGCAGTTATCACACTTTGCAACTATTTGGTAGAAGATCGAGGAGGAGAATCTATGCCTTCATATGGACACTGTTACATGGGAACTCTTTCTTGAGAACTTTAGAGAGAGGTTCCTTCTGATCAGTGGAGACAATAGAGGGCCGATGAGTTTCATAATTGAGGCAGCTGACATTGATTGTAGAGCAGTATGAGCATCATTTTTATGAGCTCAAACAGTACGCTGGATACAGCCAGGACTCCGCACTGATGGTACAACACTTTGTGCAAGGGCTTAATGCCTAGATCATGGGGGACATAAAGCTCTTTGAGCCTACGAACCTGTGAGATACGGTTACTAAAGCCACTCTTGCAGAGGCAAACTTGGCATTAGGCCTTGGAGGTCGATAGGGTGGCCAGACTAGTAGGGCATTTGGAGCAGGCTATAGAGGTAACCAGTCGCAGGGCGCTGGGAACTTCAAGAAGTCGTCCAACCATTTTAGAGGTAACCATAACTAGAGTCAGAACCAGCAACAGTAGCGGGAAGGTTGCACCTCCTACCCAAGGTGGTAAGAGCGTCAGGAGTGGACAGTGCTATAGGCGTAATCAGTCCAACTGTCCAGCATAGAGTGCAAAACCTAGTTTGAGCAGAGGGAGTGTCCAACATAGAGTGTAAAACCTAGTTTGAGTAGAGGGAGTGTCCAGCAGTTGAGTGTGCCCTCCAATGGGAGAGGCAATTTCAAAGGGACATGGTATTTCACCTGTGGTCAGTTTGGCCACATTGCAGTGAATTGTCCACAGAGGGCACCACAGTACTCTACATAAAGGCCAGCAGTCTCGGAGCCTACAATAGGAGGGGGATCACACAGAGTGTTTGTATCCTTGGATCACAGATAGGTAGAGCATCAGGGGACAATCATTGAGACCTCAGGTACTATTCGGGGTAACTCTATTTCTATATTATTTGATTCAGAAGCAATCAAATCTTTTCTATCACCTTTCCTTATTGAGCATTGTGGGCTAGTGGCTACAAAGCAAATGTTAGGTTGGCAAGTGGAACTAGCCTTAGGGGCTAAGGTAGCTACAGATTCCTTGGTTCATAATTGTGAACTAAACCTAGGGAAGTTCATTACCTCGGTTGACCTTCGTGTGATTCCTTTGGGATCATATGGGGTTGTCTTAGGAATGGATTGGTTGGGATTTCATGGAGCTAATATCGATTTTAGATGGAAGACCATCCTTTGAAAGGATGATGATGGAAAGGAGTGTCAGATTATGGGGATTCCTCGACCCATATCCCTTCGCATGATATCCGCTATGCAACTGAAGCGATGTATGTGAAAGGGTTGTTAGATGTTTATAGTATCTATGTATGAGATAGATGATATGGAGAGTGAAGTCAAGACACTGGATCATCCTATATTACAGGAGTTCATTAATGTATTCCCTAGTGAGATCCCAGGTATGCCACTAAAGCGTAACATAGACTTTCGCATAGAGCTTGTGCCAGGAGTAGAGCCTATATCTAGAGCTCCATATTGGATGACCACTCATGAGTTGAAACTGTAATTAGAGGAGTTGTTGGCAAAGGGGATCATCCACCCTAGTGTTTCTCCTTGGGGAGCACCTGTCCTCTTTGTCAAGAAGAAGGATGGATCATTACGATTGTGTATCAACTATAGACAATTAAACAAGGTAATGATAAAAAAATAGGTACCCATTGCCATGCATAGATGACCTATTCGATCAGATCAAGGGAGCCAAGGTGTTTTCTAAAATTGATCTTAAATCAGGATACTGTTGACGGGGTTTTGCTGACCGGGTCCGCCAACAGTCATAAGTTGTCACCGGGTTCCAGGGATACCGGCCAACTCTGCCTGCAAAGGTTATCTGGGGAAAATAAATTCTCCGGGCCTTCAAGCACCTGGGTGTTGGGTCACAACAGTGCGGGGCTCGGTTGGGAGAAGTGACTATTTTTGAGGGGATAGCTAGTTTCTTCAACTCAATACCTCTGGAGATTCAGTAAATTAAGGTTTCCCCTAACATTCTACACTTAGCAAATAAAATGAAAAAGATCCTGCGGGGTTAGAAATATTTCATCTAACTATAGTCATGCTGAAATGTCCGAAACATCAATAATACTCTGATAGACTACACTAAATACCGAAGAAATACATAACCATCAGCTAGCATTTTATCAGTAGCGGGAGTAAAGAGGTCGTTAATCTACTTTAACATATTAGAGTAGAAAACATAAAGACATTAAAACATGAAATACCATTAACTCAGAAGCAGGAACGCCAACAATGTCATTGCCAAGAATTCTTCCTTCTTTATTAATGTTCCTTCCAGCAAGCACTGGTGCGTGATACAATGGTGGCTCCAGGGGAGCATTTGACTATATAAAACAAGAACAATAGAGCATTGAGCTCTGTAACTTAAGATGAAAAATTGCCTTTCTATTACTATGGACAACAAAATCATCAATTTTGTCGACCCTTGGAAATGGGCCGGTTCGGCTATTTATACAACTCTTCTAACCCTAACCCTATTTTACATCATTTTCAATAAAATACAACATCTGGGGGCCGGTACTACCTGCGCCACCCTAAAAAAGACCTGGAGACAGAATAGGTCTGCCATGTCAGAAGAATAAGATAAGAATATACAGCGGAAGAATCAGCCTTGAGAAGAGAGCCAAAAAGGAGAAAGAAGAAAGTAGGTCTCCCAGGGATCGAGGCTACATGCCTCATAAATGGGAAATGTGGTGCCCTATCTCCAATGTGCCACATGTACCCTTGAGCGGCGCCTCGAGAAGACCACCCTGTCAGAAACCAACAGCTGAGTTGATGCCTCCTTGATGTGGCCAACCACCTTCTGACAGCCTTTATTAACCGCTTCTGAAAGTGACCGGTCGGCCTCGGGGACCGGGACACGGATCACTTGAAAGAATACAAAATTTTGGATTCGGGACTCCGGGATCTGGAAACTTTCATTCTAAAAAGAATAAAGAATACTCAACACTTGAGTTCTCCCCGGCCTCCGGAGAAAGCTCAAGGTTGCTTATTGTCGTTGAAATCCTGGAGGAGGCAGGATATGCCACCTTCATCTATATCTTTCAGGCTGGCCCTTCTGTGCTTGGCCACTTCAACTTGTTCCCCCAGGTCTGGAACATTTTCTTTAAATTCATCTGCCATTCTCACGGCGTCATGACCACTAAGTATCATGCGGGTTAATTTTTCCATTTGGGCCCCATCTATCCCCTCCGGAGATTGATACTGGGACTTCATTATTTCATCAAAACTCCCCAAAACTGAATCTTCGGGGGTACATGTATTTGTGCTAAGGGGATCAGCCCCGGAAGTCTTTATTACGAAAGAATTGTATAAATTGGAAGAATACTTCACCGTATTTACCTTATCTTGTAAGGACCCTACCAGTTGCTTGGTTACCTCCAATGTGAGGTCAAGTCTAGAGTGCTGGGTTCTTACAAAATCAAATGGTTCATCACCCAGAATTCCAGATTCAGAAATCATATCCTCCCCTAAGGTAAGGAGCTCTTTGAGCTCTACCTTCCATGCTTGGTAATTCTCGGCATCACCCTCCCACAGCTCAATAAGAGTTTTCGCTTGATGAATGACCTGCCGGACCGTATATAAATCTGGGAGGGTGGACGCCAGGAAACGCCGGGTGTTTCCTATCTGCAGGGCGACCCACTCGTCCACTGCCTGGGATTTCTTCTTCATTATTCGTAGGGAGTCTATGTCACTCTGCGATATATCTTCTGAGGTGGAGGCCCCCAGGGGAGCGGTGTTGATGGGTCGAGCCAGCTCAGTAAGCAACCCCACAAGGTTTGCGTTCTTTTCTTTTTCTACTTTGAGCCTATGGGCTTCCTTTTCATATTGGGCTTCCACTGCTCTTGCTGCCTCCTTCAGCAAGTCTACCTCACCTTGCTTTCCCCTTTTACCTAGTGATACCTCTACAACATTGTAGTCTCCGGGGTCCGCAGTTGCTTCATCGGCGTCTGGGGGAGGTGTTGCCACAACAGCAACTGTTTCTCCGCCTGGCCTAGTTCAGAGTGTGTGAACTATCCAGGCTTTCTTGGCCTTTGGTGGGGCCTGGACTTGGGCCATCATTTCGGCCAGGGAGAGAGGAATCACGGGGGTAGACTGAGCTTTCCTTTTCCTACTCTATATCAGCCATTGAGGTGGTAGGGGTGGCCTTCCTGCCAGAATTTGTTCTCTTGATTCTTCCCTAGTGTTTTGTGGTTGTTGTTCTTCATTGGCGTGAACCTCGTCCGTTCCTCTCCCTGCCTCAACTTCTTCTGCAGCAACATTCTCTCTATCAACCTCCATCTCCTCAGCCTTGTCCTGTGTGTCTATTACTAGATCTAGACTCTGGTAGACTTCCTTGGGGATTTCTTCTTCGAGCTGCTCTTCTCTTTGTTCTTGTTCTTCTTCTGCTAGGGCCTCTTCTTCTATTGGCACTTCTTTTGGCAGTAGGGGAGGTGTCAGGCCAAGATTTAGAGTTTGGGCCGTTGTGATCACCTGCCCGAAGGTTACCCCCGGGAGTGGCCCTTGGAACGTGGCGGCTGGGGTTACTGTTATTTCTGAAGGTTCGGTTCCCTTAGCAGATGCCATTTGTTCATCTTGCTTTTGTTGGTCCACTCCTGAACCATGCATCATTTGAGCCCCGGAGGTAATCTCTGGTTCTGGCCCTTTTTCTTCTACCTGTTGTTCTTGTTCCTGTGCAGGCTCTTGTTCAATATCTTCTTGCTCTGCAGTCTCTTATTTTTCCCCCGAGACCTCTGTCTCCATTTGGGTATTGTCCCCCTGTAAGTTTCTGAACTCGTTGGTCGCAAATACATCATCAAATTATTCTTGTGGAGGGGGACTAGCTGGGACTTGTGTAGGCTCAGTTTTCTTCTCCGGCTTCGGGGAACTGGAAGAGAGGATTTCAACTTGTTGGGGCTGGGATGTTCCCAACCCCTGCTCGGCCTTAGGATTTTTGCTGGGCCTCTTCTTTCTCTGGGTAACCAGAGGTGGCCCCGCATCTCTTATTACTGCTGCCTCCTCGGGATCTACCCCCGTTGCCTTCACCATCAGGGCTGCTAATGACGGGGAGGAGGAGGGACGAAGTGGCCCGGTCATAAGTGGTGGGGTGGCCAGCCTTGTTATTAATTGCTCCCTTATCTACTGGGAGGCTGTCACCGACTATTTTATTTGCTCTATAATGGGGACTTCTTGCGCATAAGGGGTCGTGTCTATTCTTTTTCCCTTATCTTCTCCCTGTGAAGAAGTCCTGACCCCCGGAGTCATTTTTGGTACCGGTGGCGGGGTTAACTTTGGCGCCGGCTGGGCTGCTCGGCGGGTACTTTCAGGGCACACCTTCTTGAAATAGGCATGGCTTCGCTCGACCACCTCTCGAGTGAAGTCTTCAATTGTGGGCCCTTCTTAGACATTCCAGTTCACTGGTGGAAGGGTCTTTTTGTCGATCCCCTTTGCCTTGTATTCGGGATCGATAGTGGGGTGACATCTGAGAAGTCCGCTGGGAACTTTTGGAGCTTCAATTTTTGCATCATGCCGACCGTCATTCTTACGTAGTTCCTGCTCCGCACCTCCACATCATCTTGGAAATCTACCTAAAAGTCCTCCATGTGTATATGATGGGGCTCTGAAGCCCGGGGCAGTGCCGTTGCTATTTTCCCATGCAGATCAAAAATTTTCCGCACCAGATAAAACTCTTGCAGGTTATAACTTTTTAGCTCATTATCCGCCTCCTTTGTGGTGGCCAGACTGCATGTGTAATTCCCACAGGTGATTGGGAATGGGATGTTGGGTATCTTTTTGAGGGCAAAGAGGGTATGCACCTCCATCAGTTGCCTACAATACTCCAAGAGCATGATCTTGTCCCCACAATGTTTGGGCAACAAGTAGGGTTTCTCGGAGAAGCCGGCGACCCTAATATAGGTGTGCTGTTGGAATTGAATATAATAATGTCCATAATTTTAGACCAAATTCATCACCTCTGAGGACAGGCGGTATCCAACGTCCCGGGTAGGTGTCAGCAGGTGATAGTAAACGAATGCGTCGTTTACTTGACAGAAACTAGGGAAGCTGGCCTCCCATTGAACTTGTGGGAAATAGTCCCATGGTGCTTTTTGTCCTGGGCCAATCCCAAGCACGCCGTCAGTAAGTAGGCCGTGAGAATGGGGCCTCTGCTGCGCTAGGGCCCAAAAAACGTAGGAAGACATGTAGAACTTTTTCTTCCTGTTCAGCTGCTGGAACTGGGAGTCGACGTGGTTGGAGATTATTGTTGCCCAGTCAAAGTATCCTCCCTTGGTGGAGATGCCGATGAGGAAATAATACATCCATCAAGAAAACTCTTGGGCGGAGGGCTTCCCAAAGACCCCGGCCAATGCTATCATCCCCATCTGGATGCTCTCCTTAAATTTAGAGCAGGGAATCTCTATCTTCATTCTTTTTGGGTCCCTCTTCGGGACCTTTAGCCAATGGGTATTCATGTACACTCGGGCTGCATCTTCTAGCTGTGTAAACTGGGTCAAGGCATTAGTCCTTGTAACCACTGTGGCCTTGTCAAATTGTGGGATTCCTAGTCCCGCCCGGAATGTGTTTGGGTCGAGGGATACCAAAGGAGTAGGGTATCCTATTGGTTCTATGGCTATGAGCATAACATCCCAGACAGAAGAATTGTAGTTGGTTGCCAGTGTTAAGATAAGCTCCTGAGATTGCAGGGAGCACGGGAAGCAAGCCTCCCGGAGGATTCCAGAGTTCCCAAAGTTGATTGCTAATTGATCTCTAGCCTGTCGCTGGATGTGCATTATTTTTACCAAGGCCTGCATCTCCGGCCATGTTCCGACGTTGGTGTCAGTTATCAGCTTAACCTTGGACTCAATCTTTGAGCCCATGATGACATTGTCCTGCACAAATTTCATGGTCAGGGGCATCTTTTCCAGGGCCTTCTCCATTTTGGACTTGACTGCTACCCTAGTTTCTGCTGCGAAAGGTAGCTCTGGACTTCTGGGTGGAGAAGATGCAGATGCTTCATACATGTTTGGAAGATAGACTCTGAGAATCTACAAGGCAAAGCGACCGTCAGAACACATTTATCAAAATAATTATTCTGGGGTCCGGAGATCTTACCACCGTGATGCTCGCTTTCCTGAAAAGTTAGTTTCATGCAAAGAACCGAAAAGCAAAACACATCGTAAACTTTAGATTTCATTAAACATCTGGGTCTGGGGTTTTTATCACACTTGGTAAAGACACGGGATGGATGATGGTAGGAGACCCGGAACCCGGAGAAATGACCGTTAGTGAGGACACGTAAAAGGTAAGTTATCAAGCCCACATGGGTGCCACATGCGTAGGTATTAAATGGAAGTTATGGCGAAGACGGCGGGGCCAACTATCTAAATGCGTGAAAAGTGGAAGCCACTTGGCTGGAATTGATTGTGCGCATGGGACATAAATGAGGTTCTGACAGACTTCATGGAGGAGAGAGAAAATTGCCTGTTTGAAACCAGCCGAGAGCCAAGTTTCAAACAGGTGGTTTTCTGCCCCAAAGCAAGTTCGTGGGCAGAAAAATAGAAACACAGGTGACTCAACCAGCTTGTCAAGCCACCTGGAAGGATATACATAGAGACAAGGGATATATACAAAGACACAGAGGGATATACAAAGATTACATAGAAATACACACCTACATTTACAAGTATACAACGTGGAACAACGCCCGCAGGAAAACCAGACAGGACAGACATATATACAACTATCTACACATTTTACAGACGGAGAACCTCTGCACGGAGGGAGGACAACCCTCTGGCAGAGAGCCGACCCACCAACGGGTGACAAAACTAGAAAATAGAAAACCAGACGACAAAGCGAACAAAACAAACAAAACCAAACGAAACAGAAGAAAACCAGAGAGGCGTAAAATAGAAGCACCAACCTAAGAACGCAGAAGGCGGAGGAAAGGGAAGGGTTACCGCAGGAGCTCTGTAACAGCTTTAGTCATCAAACAATCACTACCACCACTACGAATCACTCGCAATTGCCTGAAAGTGACTGGAAATGTTAAGCGTTAATTATTACTAACTCTCTACAAATGCTCTGTTAATCGCTTTGAGTGCTCGAAAGTTTTAATCATGGTAAATGTGAAAATGACAGATAAGGTCTATTTATACCCGCGGTAAAAGGTAATCCTCCTCCTTCCGATAATCTCCGGACAAGCAAACCTCCGGACCCCCGGGCCTGAGGATTCCTCGTGATGATATCCTTAAGAACATCATGGCGAAGAATCCCAGAGTCCGAAATCTAGTTCCCAACGAAGGACAACCTCCAGGACCAAAGCCCCGGAGGTGAAAAACAAACAAACAAAACACCACACCAGGGAAGAAAACCCCAGAGAAAGAAAACAAGGGAAAGAAGGACAAGGCAAAGCCACAAGCAAAAAACAACACAAAGAAAAAAAAAGGGGGACCCAACATTTTGCACACAAAATGTAGGGATGGGGATGTAGGGCATAACAGATACCACCAGTTGTGGATTGAGGATGCAGATATCCACAAGACAACATTCTGTACACGCTATGGGCACTACAAATTTACAGTAGTTCCTTTTGGGTTGACGAATGCTCCATCAGTATTTATGTGTTTGATGAATGGAGTATTTCGAGAGTACCTTGATCGCTTTGTGCTTATCTTCTTGGATGACATACTGATTTATTCTAGATCCATGAAGGAGCATGAAGAGCATCTTCGACAAGTTTTGCAGTGCCTTAGGAAAAATTAGCTTTACGCCAATTTGGCTAAGTGTGATTTCTTCCAGTCTGAGGTACAGTATCTTGGTCATGTTATCTCTGGAGAAGGTATCTCAGTAGATCCTTCAAAAATTTAGGCTATTTTGGAGTAGCCAGCACCCACCAATGTGTCTGAGGTACGTATCTTCATGGTTCTTGTGGGTTACTACCACAGGTTCGTGAAGAACTTCTCTAGGGTGGCACACCCTATTACTTCTCTTCAGCGGAAAGGGAAGAAGTTTGTTTGGAAAAAGAAGTGTGAGGAGGATTTTTAGAGCCTTAAGGGGTGTTTGACTAGTGCACCTATCCTAGTTGTACCTGATCCAGTGGGATATTTTGTAGTGTGGGCTGATGCATCATTAGAGGATATTGGAGCAGTCCTCATGCAGGACAGATGAGTGATTGCCTATGAGTCTCACAAACTCAAGGATCATGAGCTTAATTACCCTACTCACGATCTGGAGTTAGCTACAGTTGTCTATGCATTGGTATGGTGGAGACACTTTTTATTGGGACATCGATTTGAGATTCATAGCGATCACCATAGCCTTCAGTACATCTTTACCCAGCCTAATCTAAATGCTAAATAGAGAAGGTGGATGAAGTTCCTTTGTGAATATGACTTTGAGATAAATTCTATTCAGGGCAAGGAAAATGTAGTTGCAGATGCATTGATTCGCAAGCGACATGCCATTCTAGCATTGACTCTTAGTGTGGACTTGAGGAGTAGGATTCTCCAGTCACTTCCTAGAGATACCTTATATCAGGAGGTGAAGGCAGATATAGAGTCAGGGAGACCATTGGAGGGCAAATTCTCTGGTTATGTTTTGGAGTCAGATGGTCTATTACATCATATGAGCCGGATCTATGTACCACCATTGGATGATTTGTGACATTAGTGTTATCTGAGCCTCATCGTGCACCCTATTCAGCACATCTAGGTGTCAAGAAGATGCATGCAGATCTTCAACAACTCTACCATTGGGCTGGTATGAAGAGGGATATTGTAGACTTTGTGGTTAGATGCTTAGAGTGTCATAGGGTCAAGGAAGATCATCAGCATCCAGCAGGGCTTCTTCAGCGGAATCTCATTCCATATTGGAAGTGGGATAATATTTTTATGGATTTATAGTTGGATTACCTTTGACTCCTCGCAGACATGATGCTATCATGGTGATCGTTGATCGGTTAACCAAGGTGGCTCATTTATCTCCTATGATATCATCATATACAACAACTTCTGTAGCCTGAGTCTTTATGCCAGATATTGTGAGACTTCGTGGCATTCCTCTCTAGATTATATCAGATTGAGATCTTGTATTTACTTCAGCTTTTTGGACATCATTACAGCACGATCTTGGTGCTCAACTGAATTTTAGTTCAGCATACCATCCTGAGACAGATGGATAGACAGAGCGAGTGAACAAGGTTCTTGAGGACATATTGAGGATGTATATCATGGATAGACACTCACTGGGAGGACTACTTGTACCTAGTCGAGTTTGTGTACAATAATGGATATCATAGTTCTATTAGCATGGCACCTTTTCAAGAATTGTATGGTCATCCTTGTTGTACACCTTTGAGATGGGACCAATTAGAGGATTGTATTCTTCTTGGTCCAGAGATACTTTGAGACATGGAGCAGCAGGTAGTGCGGATACGTGAGCATTTAGTGACTGCACAAGATAGACAGAAGAAGTATGTAGATGCTCACAGGGTGGATAGGCAGTTTGTAGTTGGAGATAGAGTGTTCCTGAGAGTGCGGCCACAGAAGAGTCAGATCTGTTATGGAAAGGGTTTGAAGTTGGCACCTTGCTTTGTGGGACCGTTTGAGATCCTAGAGAGGACAGGGCCAGTTGCTTACTGACTTGCTTTTCCACCTAGCCTATCGCGCATCCATGATGTTTTTCATGTTTCAGTTCTTAGGAGATATATTCTTGACATTATGCATGTACTTGATTGGAATGCATTACAGGTCAAGGACGGGTAGCTGGCTTTGGAGCCAACACGTATTCTGGAGTAGCGAGGTGTGACCCTCAGGGGTCACACCATAGATCAAGTAAGGGTCTAATGGGACCCAAATGATGAGTCTTCAGCGACTTGGAAGGATGCAGCTAGATTACGGGATTTATATCCCTACTTGTTTACGGGCTTACAAGAGTAATCCAAATCCTAGGGGGTGGATGTAATACCCACTCATATTTTGCTTTTAGTTTATGATGTCATTGTAACCACCTAAATTCGGTCTGTTCTAACTATGGATCCTATTTTCCCTAAGTGTGATCATACCCTCGATTATGTCCAAATGACCCTGTTACTGCTTGGCATAATTCTTCAAATCAATTTAATATCCTATGTGATTTTTATCATTGATTTATATTAACTATTATAGCCATACAATTCAAATCAATTTTGACCAATCAAATCAAACATGGCTATAGTATTTAATTATAAAGGAATTAAATAAATCCCTAAATCAATTACCCACTTGCAAATTAACCCATTTTCTTAGCCTATTTAATTTAATTAAAATGGCTATAGTCCCCTAATTATTAAAAAGTAATTTCATTATTTAAATAATTAATTCCTATATTTCTAAATGAATTAAATAAGTTTATTTCATTTATTAATATTCCCTTAAACCCCAACCTAACCTATCTCAACCACTTCTACCCTAGGATCTAACCCTTCTCAACCCATTCACCCATGCTAATCTAATCCTAAACCTAAATTCTACTCCAACCCACCTCCTAATGTTGTCACATTCCATTAAGGAATACTTAACAACTCAACCCACTTGAGAAAGTCCACTTTCTCAAGCTTGACCTCCTTAACGTCCACTTTCTCAAGCCATCCTCTTACATCCTCCCTTGCCTCTTTAAGGATTTCATTAATGTCTTATTAATGAAGATGCCTTTAGCCTATGTCTCTCCCATGCCTTATTGGCCTTGGGCATTAATGGCTCTTACATCTTCATTTATGAGTCTTCTAATTCATAAATGAACCTTCTGTCTCTCTCTCTCTCTCTATATATATATATAAATAGAAGCCTGTTTTGAGAGCAAATAAGCCTTCACATTAGATCAAAAACACATTGTTATGCTGTTGGATTCATACTAGATTTACATTCCACTCTTTATTCCATGCTTTTGCATTGTTTTAGTTTCATCTTTTAGAGCTAAAATACATGCTTTTTCATCTTTTAAGCTTAAATTTGAATTAAATCCTTCATGCTAGAATAGTATTGGTCACTGATTTGTAGTATATTATGAGGGCTAATATGCAACTAATCACACTCTTTCTAGTTAGAAGGCAATAGGCTGATATTAGGGGTTTTGAACGTTTTATCTAACCATTTGAACTAATGCAATGACCTATTGAGTGTTTGTGTTGTTTTCAATAGGTACCCAAATACACACACATTTTTAGCGCCCACCGTGGGGCCCAATTTTCAATTTAGCCTCATTTCTAACACATTTCTGGCAATTTGCAGGCTCAGGAATCAGTCACAGAATCACATTTAATCTTGCAGGCTCGCATCCTGGATACGCCCTTGCATCGTGTAAATTCTGGATTGCATCTGAGATTTCCTGAATCGTATCTAGTTTTGGCTCGCATTCGGTCAGCAAAGGCTCATATTTGGTAAAAAGGATCGTATCCCAGATACTATATCGCATGTAGTGAAATTTTAAGATCATATCTGGTTTAAAAGCTTGTGCATTTGATTTATTTAATCCTAACATTTTGACAAAGTGGTGTTTATGGTATTTTGCAGCTTGATAGGTGTTTGCAGGGCATATTTGGAGGTTTTTCATGGAGTTAGATTAGAAAAATACTAACGTGGTTTTTGCAGGTTGCCA
>MU223786.1:780367-795824 GCA_018584345.1 Thuja plicata | reverse complement strand
AAAATTGTTAATGAAGGAAGACTAGAATCTCTCAAGAATGTATATGACAAATATCAAGAGATAGACAAATCAGAGATTCATTCTATGATCATCTCTCACATGATTAAGTTCAAAAGGATAGTATTGGTACTCAAAACTGTCATACCAGACAAGGTATGGAACATAATTGATATGTTAAAGATGCAAGCAATTGAAGGATATGAGGATAAGAGAAAAAACATTGGATAGTCTTCTCCCAGTGTGCTCGCATGATGAGAAAGTCATTCTGTTGGATCTAGTAAAGCCGCACATAAGAACCAAAACAAGAATTCTCCATATCATGAACAAGGAGTATGATCTGGTTGGTGAAGAGACTCATAAAGCATTTGAGTGGGTATTTCTGGATAGACATATGTATCCATTAACGACGTCTACAGCTAAGGCAACTCCAGTTCCTCCTAAACAGGTTGCAGAACTAGTAATTCAGAATGCACCTAAGATAGGTCCACAGGTGTCAACACCCTCAGTTTCAATAAATTCTAATACAAAAAAAGATTTAGGGGATACTATAGTGATTGATGATATCAAGATATCTATGACCGCTTCTGATAATGATATGGATAAAGTTGAAAAAGCATTTGTAAACTCGGAAGAAACAGAGAAGGCATGCACTGATGATACATCTCTGCAACAAGATAAAGTTCCCTCTATAGATTCAACAAACTTGAATAAAGAGGAAGATAATCAAAAAAATGAGACAACAGTCATGGAGATCCCAGTTAAAAGTGAATGCATGGATACTAGTCAGAATACCATATTCACACCATCTACCTCATTGTTGTCAAGTTTAACTCCTGACTCAACAAGTCTGGATGCATGGGGAGAAGAAGATTTAATAAAGATCAGTGTGCTAACCATGGAAAAAGCCAAAGAGAGATAGGTTATGAGAAACTCTCTCTTCTTGGAATTAGTAAACATTTTGAATGACCTAGTGCCTGCGGACAAGAAAGTAGCAAAAATTCAACCAGTTGATGATGTAGACAACATCTTAACAAGCTTCAAAGAACATTTTACAAGCTTAGTAGACTCAGGCATGAGAATTGTAGAAGTTGAGTATAAAAAGGGAAGATTAAATGAACTGGTAAAGAACTTTACCTTAGATATAAACTCATTAAATATTGGTCAATCTATGTTGAAAGAATTGGCAGCAAAAGGCATGAAGGTTATAGAAAACTGCATGGACAAATGCAAACTCACCTCTGAACACATCAAAAAGATAGAGGAGGTAGATATATTGGTTGGTAGTGTTAGAAAATTAGTTGAAACATCCACTCAAGACATGAACATCTACAACAATATCTATCAAGGTCAATTGGACAAGATAGAAAAAGATAAAATGGAGATCAATAAGATAAGGATCAGGCAGACTCAGTTGAGAAATGCACTTGCGCCCTCCTTATCAGTTCTAGATGAGAAAATCAAATAGATTGATGTCACTATTGTCACATATGATCAAGGTCCATGCATGGATCTGATAAAAATGGAGAAGCTCACATATGCTCTATGCGCTCATCTACAGACAGTTGATGCAATGAAGGCATTCTGGCAGCAAGAGATAAAGAATCTTCAGATTGTATATCCAGATGTATATATGGAGTGAGTATCTAGAAAATTAAAAGTTTTTTGACACCTTTGTCATTAATGTCAAAGGGGCAGTAATGTATATATTGAATAAAGTATATATGTATATGTTAAAAAGATGAGAATATACAGTTTTTGGGTGCTAGTCAATTTTGAGTAACTTGGCCACATTCCTTTGTTGCCATTAATGACAAAGGGGGAGATTGTTGGAAAGTTGAATCCCAGAGATTATATGGCTTATTTTGTGTTTTCATTATGGAAACAAAGTCATATGAAGTTTTGACAGTAAACTATGAAGTGAAAATTGACTAAGTGTAGAAGACTGAACAGAACAGTGACTTGCAGTCGATCAGAGCATCAGCGCAAGTGCGTACGATCACATCAGGATATGCGCATTCAAAATTAATCTCTATGGTATGTTATTATGCTTACCCTATACACTCATGGTATAGAATGGAAGTATGGACAAGTTACAGAAAGAACAAGTACACCAGCAGTTTAGAATACAGAGTATGAAGCCGACTTCATTGTTTTGATTAGCGTGTAATATTTTGTTATGTAAAGGCTAAGTGCCTATTGTAATAAGTTTATAATCATGTTTTAAACACTCTTAAGCCAATTTTTTTGGAAGCATTGTGAATATTGTTTTTGGGCCGACTAAGGTCTTGTTTATAGTCGCGTCTATTTAGGCATAAACATATATATATGCAATGTAAAGATATATTGGAAGTGTTGAAGATATAGTCAAAGAAGATATATAAGTAGAGCAGTATGAAGATATAAAAATGAGATAGAGCCCTTAAAGGAGATAAGAGCATAAGCACATAACTGGAATTGATCAGACATATGTGTCACATACAACAGTTCATTTTTGGATATAGTGTATATCTATTCTCAGGAGGTTGTAGCCTTCTTTCTCATTAAGCAGTGAGCTCTTGGATAGTGAGTCCTCACCCCTAATAGGGTTGTTTGTAAATACTCCTAACAGGGTCAGACCCTTAACCAGGTCATTGTACTTGCATTGTAAAGACTACTCCTAACAGGGCAAAGGAACTTTAACAGGTTCATTATACTAGTGCAATATTTATGAGTACTAATTCCCACCGGGGTTTTCCTCTAATCAAGGTTTCCCCGTAATCATATTATGTGTTACATGATCTTTTGTTAAGCTTCAAGTAATATCTAATTGATTTATGTTTAAAGTGCTGAAATTGAATAAGTAGCTAAACACTAATTCACCCCCCCCTCTCAGTGTTTCCAACAAATATTACAACTATACTTTTTTATTTGTTTAAACAATTACAACCAAGGGAGATGGACAGATTGCAATAGCTTTATTTGGAAGTAGAGATATCTAAAATTTTAGCAAGCAAAGACTCGCATCTAGTCTTGAAGTCCACTTTTGTATCCCTTGTGATGGTAGTTTTAATTCTAGATTCAGAGTTGTACAAATCATTTTTTATTGAGAAGGTAAATATGTAATAGTTGAAAAATACAACATTTATGATGCCTTTAGGAGTTGTATCAACTTGGGTGTCATACTATAACATGTACAATTCTCTAGTAGGCATGTATAGTAGATTACTTTCTACTTCACCAAAAGTGACAACCCAAATGACACATGTATGATCTTGGAGCTTTACTTGCAAGAGGTACTTGTAGTTGCACTCTATAATGCTCATTTGGCATCTACAACAAAACCATGTGTTATCATTACTTTGAACACATTTTTTCTTATATTCTTTTTGATTAATATCTAGTGGGCATGCTGGGTAGCAGAAAGAATTAGGCTCGATGAATATGACAATTGATTTTATTGTATCCTCTAAGGGGGTTGTCATTGTTGTGTAATGTTCCAAGATAGTTGCAATTGTGACCCTATTGGTTGTTCCAATGGCCTCTATGGAAAATGATTACAATGAAGGAAATTCAATTTGTTTTCCATCCACCTTGGACTATAGGGCTTCAACTATTTATTATTTTTTCCTTTAAACTCAGCAACACACCCATTCCTAATATCAAGGACAACAATACTTTGAGAATCCTTTGAATATTTTAATTATTCTCCCTCTTTCAAGCAAATTGGCCCCCATAAGTTGACATCAATGAACAATAATGACATGTCCACTAAATTGAGACTCCTATGAAGGACCTCAGTTCCATCCTTCCTTCGTATCTTGGAGATCTCTACAACACTGACTGCAAGTCCAATAGTATCTACCAAAGTATTGGTGGTGATGTTTGCAATCTCATTAATTTGCGTAAAGTTGTATTGAAAACTCCCAATAAATAAATTTGTCATCACAACATTTCAATACTGATGAATGATTAAAGAGTGATTTTCCATGTGGATGTTTGGCATGTTATATTTTTTGTTTGCTTATTTGACTAAACCTTTAGAAATGGTATACATTGCTCCTATCTGCACTCTATCATAGTGCAATTCTGCAATGTCATTGAAGCTAACTATCTGAAGCTTTGTCCCTTCATTATCTAACATGTCAAAGTTGAAAACTTGCCCTCTATTTTGCTGGTTATTAATTTGTCTTAGTTATTTTTTGGTTGTAACCGTCCCTTTGATTGTCCACCTTTTTTTATAAGGATTGAAATCCTTTGTAGGGATAATACTTTCAGGCAGTTCTAGTTCCCTGAGAGGTAGGTGGATACCAAATTTTGTGCTTTGTTTGGATGAGACTGGTGTTTTCTCTTCCTGCATCTGTTTCTCTCAAGACATATATAGATACTTGGGTGTCCAGATTATTTGGTAGTCTTGATGGATGACTTTTAAGATGAAGATGATTATGGTCCTATTGAAGGAGGTTACAAATAGTTACAATTAGCTATATTTATTGAATTCAAATAAATAAAATGAATGTGTGAGTGAATATGGAAAATTTCAAAGCCTACCTTGAATCTCTTGTGGCCTGACAAACATAATTTGTCAATGAGACTATAGATTGTATTTTTAGCATATCCAAGAAGAAGAGGTCATTGGGTCTCTCTGGAAAAATTTCTAATTGCATGTGATTTCCATCAGACAACACAATCTTGTTCTGATTAAGTAAAAATAGGTTTTACAATGACCCAAAACCTTTAAAAAGAGTTATACAAATATTCAAAGAAAGTACAGCAACAACTGTGCCGAGGCACCAAAAAATACAGTCGACAAAAAAAAAAGCCAGCAGACAGACTAGCTAGCAACAGTCCCAAAGATAAACATAATAAACAGGGACAACACAAAAAAGGGGAGGACCAAGGAAAAGACAACTACATGCCATAAACCATTTCCTGGGCCCGAATCACCATAACCTCCATTTGATTGATAGTATTTTTGAGGTCACCTTTGTCCTTCTCTTTTTCCTCCCTTAGGCTCATCTTTTTGGTGCTATCCCTAGTGCGAGTTCCCGGGCCAGCTAGATCCTTGACAGCTTGGCTATCCTTATCGCCACTATCCTACTCTAACTTCTCCTTTAAAATCTTGGCCTACCCTGTATAAGCTTTAAGACTCATCAGAGATTGGTCCCCAATCTTACGAACCATGTCCTCTAGCTTGTCCACCTTGGCCTTCAGGTTCTTGATCCGCCTCACGCTGTCTTCTTCAGCAGCTTTGTCCTCAAAGTCCTTGAACTACTTTTCCAATTTGTTGACTCTGTTCACCAAATCAACCTATGCTTCTGAATTCTTGACAACCTCTTTCATTTCCCCAAGGCACTTAGCAACAGATTTCTCCCCAATACCAAAACATTTTAATATGTTCATTTGCCCCTTCATACCCTCAATTTGATTCTTCAAGTTAACATTATCACCTAACATTTTGCTAATTAAACCAACAAAATCTGTAATGAAAGCTTTACCATGGTCTAAATCCTTAGGTTCAAAAGCATTACCTATATCATCATTGTGGTGGGTTTCCTCCTTCCCAATGTTCTTATTTTCAAGTCCCTTCCCAGAATCCTCCTTCACCATATCTTCTTCCTTCTGCTCTTTATTCTCCATGCTCTCAGTAGGGTTAGTAACATCCTTGCCCTCATCCTTCTCCTTGTCATCCTCCTCATCTGAGGAAAGCATGATTTTCAGCTTGCTGGGATTTTTCCCTTTGTGGGTTTTCATATCTCCTCTCTTTCTTTTCTTAACCCCAGATTTGGGTTTAGTCCCCTTATTATGTATGGCTGCTCTTGACAGATAGATATATAGCCTCTTGAAGGATAAAATTTGAAGAATTGGATTTGCAACCAAATCTTCAGTATTGATGAAGTGTATTGCATTGGTAGTTAAGTGTGCTTCCATTTTAGTTCCCTACAATAAAATTCTTCAGTGAAATAAGGAAGATTTGGAAATGGAGGCTATATTGCTTCCGTTATGCTCGCTAATGCTTATTTCAAGTTGAAAATATTTGATACATGAATGTATACATACAGAGATAATTACACATCTAGATTCATATGGATATATACATGTACATGCATATGCATATATAAAATAATAATTATAATAGAAACTAAGCCCAAAATAGAGACATATACATACATACCTATATATAGAGCTATTAGTGGACTTTTGAATGTGTTAAATATATTTATTCATAGAATATAAATGAAATTTTCAAATAGGGATGAATGGTAACTCACAATATTTGTGCTCCCTCCTTAGTTGGAATATGTAGAGCTCATTTCCTTTGACATATTATCCTAGAAAATATTTGATACATGAACTATAAGCACAATTTTAAATGTATTACATATATTTGTTCAGAGATTATAAATAAAATTTTAAAACAATAATGAATGGTAACTCACATTATCTATGCTCCCTCCTTGTTTGGAATATGTATACCTCATTTCCTTTGAAAAAGTATCTTGTATGTGTAACCACCCTAATTTGGTCTGCTCTGACCAGAGACCCTATTTTCCCTAAGCATGACCATACCCATAATTATGTCAAGACAATTCTTCCATTAAATGACATAATTCATCTAAATCAAATTTAATCTCCTAAGTGATCTTATCACCAAATTACATTAATTGCCTTAGTCAATTAAATCAAATCAAATCAATTAAATAAAAAACAAACAAATACATGTCTAAGGTAATTAATTAAAAGTAATTGAATAAAATCCTAATTACAACTCCTCACTTGCTAAAGGGAAAGTCAATTCCCTAGCCAATGAGAGTTAAATCACTTGGATCACCTCACATGGATCACCAAAGATTCAATATCCACCTCTCTTCACAAATAAATCCTAACCTATAATTCCTCAAATTCTTCTATAAATGGAATGAATTTTGAGCTCAATGGGCCCCTAATTTTAGAATTCATTTGTAAACTTATGTTGCTCATATTCTTAGAGATTTATTCATGTATTTTAGCTCAAACATTTATAATTGTTATAAATTTTCAATTGGAGCTCTAAAATGAACTTTGATTGAGCATTTTAGCTTGCATTTTAGTTAAATCCTCCATTCTAAGCATGACGTTGTCACTAATTTATGCATAATCTGAGGCAAATTATAACATATTTCATACTCTTCTTAGATAGGGAGCAATGTCAATTTTGTTGATATATATGTGCTTTTGCTTTAATATTTCATGTTATTTCACTAATGCAATGACATATTGAAGTGTTGTGTTGTAGCTAGTAGATCCACAAAATACACACACATTTCTGGCGCTCACTGTGGGGAAGATCCTCAAATTTTACCTCATCTTCTTATCATTTTTGGCTAATTTAGGTTATTTGTTTTCAGGTTCAGAGTTGCCTTTAGTTGATCAAGGCTCACATTCAGGAAAGGGCCTCGCATACGAGAAATTAGACCGCATCTCGGGTTTTTAAAATCACATCTGGTATATCCTATATCGCATCTGGTAAAAGATCATATCTAGTAGATTCTATATCACATTTTGTGCAAAGCATCGCATTCAGAACTATTAATCACATACAAGAAATCTAGGCTCGCATCTAGGAAAGGCAGTATCATTTGGTTAATTGATTTGCAAATTTGAATGTCTAACCACTAATCTTGTGACCATGTCTATTTTTTTCCTTTAAACAACCTAACTTTTGATTGTAGGTTACTGTCAGAGCCTTTATTCTCAAAGAGGTGGAAAGTAACTACTAACCTGTGGTTTGCAGGTTGTAGAATTGTTCAATTTGACTCTATTTATTCAAAGCTTTAAAAATAAGTACATTTTCCATCCCTTAGTAAATTTACTAGAGGATTATGCCCTTTTCCTTTAAGGAAAATCAGAAACTCACAAGTCAATTTAAGATTTGATAGGAATTTGGGGAAAAAATGAACAAAGCAAACTCACATTGTCTAATTCTTTTGGGATAGTAATTGAACAAGCTATTTCACTAAATCTTGTGGCAAATGAACAAGTTCAATTGTATAATTATTTTGGGATAGTAATTGAACAAAGAAAAGCATAAAATCTTGTGGTAAATTGAACAAAGCAAACTTATTATCTAATTTTGGGAAAAGTAAATGAACAAGCAAATCACCTAATTTGGGGAAATTGAACAACACAAATTTGCTTTCCAAATGCTTTGTGCTTTCTTATAATAGGAACTTATAGTCGAACTCAAGCTTATTAGTTAGTCTCACTATAGGATTTTCTCTTATTTCCAAGTGGAAGAATCAAAGACTCGTCATGAGAGATTGAGTTTTGAGTGACGTAGTTTGAGGAAATGAACATGTTTGGTCTGTTTGTGGGAGAAAACGACATGGAATAGGAGAGTGTGCTCTTCTTCTTTTGAAGAATAAAAAATATAGACTCCTAAGCTCACCAATCTTTTTCATTTATTTCAAAAATATTAGAGGGCCTATCGGTTGAGGAAAAAATCTCTTGGGATGACCCAAGTGAGGACAGGTTTACGCCAACCCTTCCAACTCACTATAATCAATATGCTTCCTTGTATGTCAAAGCCTCAAAAGACGTAGTTGGTTTTGTTCCTAGAATTTTGACATCATTACTTGAACATGCTTGAGTGTGTGTGGAGCAGAGCCGCTTGAATCTTTTTTGCAAGACTACACACATTTGAGTACTCATAGGGCTATACGCCTTAATTTTGCCTTGTGCAATTCTACGGGGGACGATTGTGAATGGATGCCCACAATTACAAAACACTTGTAGTCAAAACTAACCTGATTTATCTCCGAAAGAGTGATAATCTTTGTGCAAGGCAAATAGTAATTGCCCCAAGATACTCATCATTTCGTGCCCTCACTTGCATTTGGACTTGGCTAATATGAAATTATGACTGGAGCTATTACATGCTTGGTGATGGTCGTATTCTAATTAGCATGTGAGTGTGTACCTGAGTCTATAAGAAAATATTTCTATTCTATGCTTAGAATCTAGGGAATAGGGAAAGTGTTTGATCACCCTTAACAAAAGAACATTTCTTGATGTGTCCAAAAGACTCACTAAAGAGATAAAATCCTGAAAACAAGCAATACTTTTCATTCCCTGACATACATGTTGTTTACAACTCACTGGAAAGTCTCAGAAAACCTCTGTTGTCAGACAAAATTTCACATATTTCAAGACAAAAAATGACAAAATTCTCAAATCCATTAGAGGCTCATTGTTTGTCAGTCTTAGTTCACATCTGGTTGCATTATCTCACATCTAGGACACTCAGTCGCTTTTGGTCATTCCTAGCTCGCATGTAGGACACTTGCTCACTTTTAGTAAATCAAAGCTCGTATCCGATTAAGCATTAGTTCGCAACTGGAAAATCAAGCCTCACATTTAGGGAGTCACATCTAGGACAGTGGGACCTTACACATGTGTCTCTAAGAGAAATTCAATACTTTTGGATACCCTTTTGGCTCTTCATTCTGGTCCTATTGCTCTTGGTGGTCCACCTGTTGCTATTTCACAACTTTCTTAGGAGTCTACCTTGCATGTCCTTTTGGACTCTCATAATTGGTCTCAAAATGTGTGGTCTACTCATTTATCAAAACCTCTTGATTCCCAGCTCACTATTAGGGCATTCTAACCCTCTAACACTAGAGTCATTCACTTTCACCAAACACAAACAAACTTCTACCTAGACACACCTATTTGGACAATTTGAGATTCTATTTGACACTATTGGAAAACTTTGACAAAGTTGAGATCCAACTTTCATGGTTAACATGAGACACAACAAGTATCTTGCTGATGAATCAGAGGTACCTCCTATATTACTATAATATCATCAAGGAGAGACATCTCGTAATCCCCTATTCAATCAAGACTCACCCACAATGGACGCTCCTCATCAAGGATGGAGTAGAGCTTTTGATGAATACAACAATGGAAAAAACCAAAAAAATCAAGACAACATTAGCAAAGAAGAACAACATATCAATCATCCTTTGTTTAACTCGGATAGTGACAAAGATGTACCTGAGGAAGAGTACAACAAGCTCAGACAAAGTATAAAATTCTAAAGGAAATTGGAAAGAATCATTGGTGAAGACAAGGAGAAGTACTTCCTACATATATCATCGCTTGGAGTCAAACTCCCTAAAGATTATTATGTTGAGAGATTAAAGGAAAAAGAGGTACCAACACCTATTTCTATTCTCACCAAACAATTGATCTTAATTCAATCCAAACTTGTGACACTCAAGCAAGAAAATGTCAAACCAACAAAAAAATACTCTTTAGACCACATCTGTCCATTCCCTTTTGATAAGAGTATCAACATGGTTTTGTTTCCTCCCAACATGGAAATACCCAAATATGACAAGTACATGGGAGAAACTAATCCACATGACCATGTGAGAGAGTTTTGTGCTCTAATCATTGAGTACATGCATGAACCTACCTATTTAATGAGGCTATTTCCAGGAAGTTTAGGCAGAAATGCTATGGAGTGGTTCTCCAAGCTCACACCAAGTGTGAAGTCTTTTGAGGAGTTAATTCAATGTTTTGTTTGATATTACTCCTATAATATATAACATAATGTAACCATGATGGACCTATGTAACACAAAACAACGAACCGGTGAATCCTTTACACACTTTTTATAAAGGTGGAGAAAAATCTTTGCTAGGTACTCAAGAGCAATACCCGAATCAGAAAAGATGGAAATCTTTATTAACAACTTGGTACCCAAAATTAACTATGCATTGCAATTGCAAGACTCACCAAGCTTTGATAGGATGATAAAAAATACCATCTATGCTGAAGATGTCATGGTTAAGAAAGGAGAAATCACACTCCAAAGTGATAAAAAATCTACCAACCACAACAACAAGCCTACATGGAGGAAAAAAAACAATAACATTGTTAATGATGGAGTGGTAGACGCATCCAATGCTAATCCTAAATCAACAGTGTTCAATCTAACAAACAACTTACAAGCAAATAAAGAAGCTAAGGTAACAACCATAATGCCAAGAGAAAACACTGACAATAACAAGAGAAAACCATGGAATAGACCTCAAAGAACATTTACTCCATTGGGAGAACCTCTTGAGATATTTTTGAAGACACTCTTGGATAATAAATTCCACACAATTCCTGATTCAAAACCTTGGGAACTAAAATTTAAACCAAGATGGTGGAATGTCAATGTTTTTTGTGTCTTTCATAAAAACAAAGGACATAAGACCAATGACTGTCTTAAATTCAAACATGTTATACAAGACCTTATTGAAGGAGGCAAAATCAAAGTGGAAGGGCATACCACTAACGGAGACCATACAACATTTAACAAACCATTCCCTAACTATGAAAAAGGGGAAGCTTTTAAAGGAAAAGGAAATGAAGTAAATTACACCTACTCCAATAATGATAATGTGATCAACATGTTGGACATTAAAAGTGAATCAATCAATGTGATCACTATTAAAGGTGCTAAAGACACATCCACACAATCAAACACAGTGACTCAAAGCCAAGCATAAGTCACAATCAAAGGAGAACAATCTTCATCCAAACAAGTGAAATCCTCCAAAGTACATGTTGTCACAATTCCCAAACCAACAGTAGCAAGACAAAAAGTTACAATCCCAACTGCAAACTATAACTTGGTAGATCAACTACTAAGAACCTCAGCTCAAATTTCTATATTTGTGCTACTAAAGATCTCTTCAGTGCATAGGGAAGTTCTTGAACAAGCCCTACATTCTGCAAATGTTCCAAAAGACATTGATGTAGACAAGTTTTAGGAAATGGTTAATCATATCTCAACTCCACATTACCTATCTTTTTCGGAAGAAGATGACAAATCATTGACTCATCCGCATAACCAACCCCTACACATTGAAGTCTTGATTCACAAATCTAGTGTCAGACGTGTATTGATAGATGGAGGTGCAGGTTTAAACATATGCACTCTCAATCTAATAAAGAAGTTAGGACTTTCAGAACAAATCATTGACTCAAGGAGTAAGATAACGATCAAATCTTACGATGAAGAAGAAAGATCATCCAAGGGACTCTTTGTTCTACCAATTAGAATAGGACCAATTAAACAAAATGTGATCTATCAAGTTCTTGATCTACCATTGGCCTATAACATTTTACTAGGGAGACCTTAGATACATGAAATGCAAGTAGTACCATCCACTTACCACCAATGCATCAAATTCCCACATAATGGGGTGGAAGTAACCATTCCTGTAGATTCAAGCTATACTTGCAACAATTTCAAAGCAGATAGTATGGTTCCTCATAATAAGGAAGTCATAAAAGAATCTGTACCTGAAATGTCTAAAGACATGGTGATGAGAAGCTCTGGAAAGACACTAAAACTTGAAGAAACAAATATGGGAGAATACAAGCTAGACATGACCCCATCATTGACAAAACTTCCAGTGTCTCCAAGATCCTATGGGAAACCCTCCTCATCTTTCACACCTACAACATCAAAAGAACAAGACATTCATAAAGCAATTGGTATGGTTAGAGCCTCTACTTTTCAAGAGGATGAAAAAGAAGATATAACAGTCTTGGCTTGGCTCTACAAAGGATAACCAAAATAAAATAAGGTAAAACATGTGGAGATATCTCTAGAAAAGTATGGTAAAGGATATGATCTTCTCAAACAAACAGGATATAAAGGGAAGGGACCTTTAGGAGATAAAGGAAAAGGACTTGTTAAACCTATACACATGGAATTGAGAAACACCAAAGACAAAACATGTTTAGGTTTAAATAACAATTCTGAAAACCTTACTTTAAGAGATTGTCCAATCTTTGATGAAGGAAGTGATGATGATGAAGAAGAAACAACATTGGAACCATGGACCTATGAGAGATTATTACATATTAGTACAAAGTATCCAGAATATCAAGGAGAAAGATATGTACCTAATTTTGTAGCACAACAAGAGCCTCATGTTCCTTTTATTGCCAGAAAATGATATCCAAGAAGTAGAGGAAACAACAAAAGACTCTCCAGAAGTCCCACTGATAGAAGAAAATCCTGAAGAAATACCCCAACAACAAGATATACATCCTAACTAGGCAGTTGGTCACAATTTCACATGTCCTAGATTTACCTCACTTTGATCTACAAGTGGCTAATAGGGTACATTAGGTAACTATTGCTGAGTTTCTAAACAGACCTGATGATGAAATTGATGACATATAATTGATTGAATGTTTGAAGATGTTAATTTGATCACCAAAATGCAGAAAGATAATGCAAGACATTAAATCACTTAATGGATTGTATTGTCATTGATGTCAACTTAATATAATCTAATTGGTTATATACAAATTGTCAAAATACTTCAGAGAATCAGAGAGATAAATATGAGGAACAAAGATTTGGTTGATTCCTTTCTCTATCATCAGTGTTCTAGCACAATCAACTATTGATCTGTTCCTTCTCTCAGCAATCTCATATTGTTGTGGTGTTCTTGGTGGAGAAACCTATCTTTTTATACCATCCTCATTACATAAATTAGTGAATTCATCTGATATAAATTCTCCTCCTCTATCTGATCTCAAGCATTTCAAATCCTTACCACTTTGTTTTTCTACCATAGCCTTATACCATTTAAACATCTTGAATGCTTCAGATTTATCTTTTAGGAACATAACTGTCATCATTCTAGGGTAATCATCAACAAAGAGAATAAAATATCTATCTCCATAATAACTCTTTGTCCTCATTGGTCCACATAGATCAGTATGGAATAATTCTAGAATATCTTCAGATGTATGGGTTTTAATTTTGAAACTAGACTTTGTCATCTTACCTTTTTGAAAATTCTTGCACATGATGTTGTCGGGCTTTGTCATCGTCGGTAAGCCTCTTACATTTCTCCTTTTGCTTATTTTCATCATGTTGTCAAAATTCACATGACACAATCTTTTGCGCCACAACCATATGTCTTTGTTTCTAGTCATTAAGCAAGTGGTGTTAGTATCATTCAGATAGAATAAGTTACCTTTTGTCTGTTCGCCGGTACCAATCAATCTTCCTGATTCATTGAAGATCTTTACCTTCTTATTCTCAAATGCTACTCTGTGACCTAAATTATTCAGCTGAGAAACACTCAACAGATTATAATTCAATCCTTTTACCCAATAAACATTTTCACATTTAATCAAGTTATTTAACATTATAGTTCCTTTACCTTCAACTGGACAAGGTGTATCATTACCCATTCTTACTGTACCGCCATTATAATACTCAAAAGTGTTAAAATTTTCTTTGTCACCGATCATGTGGTGAGTACAACCACTATCTATAATCCAGATGTCATTCTTGCTAACCTTAGATATGAGTGCAGTTTCTACATACCTTTCATCTTCATCTGAATCATCTTTCACAGCTACAAATACCATCTTGATGTCTTCATTAGGTTCGGTGTCAGTATCTTCATCTTTGCAAGCAGCTAGGTAGCTAGCTTTCTTGACTTTGTCCTTGTAGTCTCAGGTATCTATTCTTTCTGATTGTCGGTAACTTCTGTAATCCTTGTTATCACCTCTGTCAGATTTATTCTCAAAAGATCTGTCATTACTTCTGTCATCTTTTCTTTTGTTAGGACATCTTGCAGCAGAGTGTCCAATCTCTTTACAATTAAAGCATACAAGCGGTAACTTGCCTTTGTAGTTACCTTTGCCTCTCTGCATTCTTCTAGCCATAAGTGCTTCTATTTCATCTATATCTTCTTCTTCACTTTCACTATCTCTTCTAGATGTGTGTCTATGACTTGATTTGCTTATTCTCATAGAAGACTTAAATGCAGACTCTAAGTTTGGTAAGACACTATTATCAAAGTTTTTTTTATCTCAAATGAAATCAGTCTACCAATTAAACTATCAAGAGTAACTATATTGTTTTCTACTGCTCTCATTTCTTGAATGGTAGAAACTCTAATAGCATATACAAGCAGTAAGGTTCTTAAGATTTTACTTACCACTGTCTCCTCTTCAAGTGTACCTCCAACTCCTCATATAGCATTGAATACTTTGATTCTTGTGTTGTACTGTGTGATGTTTTCTCCTTCTTTCATTCTGAGATCATCAAATTTTCCTCTAAGGCTTTCTTCCTTAGCTCTCAAAACATTTGTATCACCTCCATGTACAAGCTTCAGTTTGTCCCACATCTTCTTTACAAATTTTCAATCCTCGACATCTTCAAATTCAGCATCAGAGAGTGAGGAAGAAAGCTCTATGACCATGCAGTTGTGTTCATGCTTCTCTCTCAATTGATCTACTGTTAATGATCTAGTGGGAAACACATATTCAGTATCAAGGAATTGAGTAACATCATTACCAATACCTGATAAGTGGAGTCTTATCCTGCTTTGCCATGAAGCAAAGTTGTCTTTGTTCAACTTGGGCACATCTCGTCTGTTCATCTTGTGATCTTGACTTAGGT
>MU223786.1:768594-780317 GCA_018584345.1 Thuja plicata | reverse complement strand
CTTGGGCACATCTCGTCTGTTCATCTTGTGATCTTGACTTAGGTCTTCAAACCTTCCTTTCTAAGCACACAAGCTCTGATACCAATTGTTAGTAATAACTGAGAGGGGGGTGGGGGGGTGAATCAGTGGCCTCAAAAATTTATCCTTCAAACTTTAACCACCAATCAATAAACCTCAGATTATTGTCCCTACAAGATGCATGCCTTAAAATACTATTACTGATTAACTGCCTGTCGGTTTTCTTTGTCAATCCTTATTCTTTCTTGATTACCGATAAGCAGTATAACTATTTACCAAAACTCAGTAAATAAGCAGAGTATACTGATCAATCCAGAGTTAGCTATTAAGATACAAAACAATAAAGAAACAAATCATACACACATAACACATTCATTTTAACATGGAAACCCTATTAAGGGAAAAACCACTGGGATCGGTACCCCAAAATTTCACTCTTCTGAAGTGAGCCCTGTTAGGAGCCAACCCTGTTAAAGGTTATGAATACACTATTAAGTGCGACCTTGTTAGAGGATTTTATACATAGAGGTTGTCACTTAGTATCAGGCATCTATTTCTACCATCCTTGAATCAGCCTCCTTCTTAGACTGCCAATAGGTATCAGGCAAGTCCAATGCTAATTTCATAAATCAACCTTTTGTGCACTCCTTGGGATGTACCTCAATATATAGAAGACTATTAAGTCCTTCTCGGTTAAGAGACTTGATGCTTCAATGGTTAAACTGAAACACTATGAACTTTTCATATTGCAACTTTGAATTGCATATTTTTAGATCTAAGTAAGTACATTACCTCTCTGATCAATGTATCAATTCAATCCTTTGTGCTCCATACTTTCTACTCTGTGATGCTGTGCTTCACTGTTCATCGGTGTCTGCAAAATTCCTTAACTCTTCCTTTAACTTTTTTGATTAGGACTGCATGAAGTTGTTCTTCATTAGTTTCTCTTCAGCATCCTCTTTCTATTCACTCCCCTTAATCCCATTTGTAAATGAATTAAGCTTGTCTCTTATATAGACATGATATTCATTGTTTCTTGATTCTTGATTCTTGGCGTTAAAAATAATCCAGCCAATTAGATTTAAAGCATAACTCCTGATTTGTCTCATAATTATCTTCTTTCCAACTGTACAAATCATCTTTAAATCAATCACTTAACTTTGGTCGAATAAAACAAAGAAAACAACCAATTAAGTCTATCTTTAGCTCTTGCCAGCGAGATATTTTGTCATTTTCTGAACTCTCTGTTCCTTCGATCACTTATGTAGTTAGTTATCAGTGACAACTAATAGTTTTGTCAGTGAGACTCCATTTAGCTTCGTGATCTCCATCCGTTGGGCATCATTGGAATTTTACTCGTCGGGCAACCTTCTAACTTTTCTCGTCGAGCATCCTGTGGTTTTTGCTTCATCGGGCAACACTATACTTTAGCTCATCGAGTATCACTGTGACTGTTCTTCTTTGCTCTAACCATCGGTGTGCACTCCATTGGTGTTGTTTGTCACTAAGTGAATACTTGACTTTTATGCATTGCTGAAAGCATAACCTTTGTTCCATTGATTCTCTGAAGTCTTTGGCATTATGTACATGACTGTACAGATGATATCAAGTTGACATAAATGAAAATACAAACCATTAACTAATTTAATGCCTTGCATTATCTTCAACTTAACATTGTCAAACATCCAATCAGTTACATGTCATCACAAGGAGTTCAAGGAATATCAGATGTATGTGAATTTTGCATTTCTGAATGGTGACCTAGAGGAAGAGGTCTACATTGAGCAACTTGATGGTTTTTCTTTAACAGATGATGAAGACATGGTGTGCACATTGAAGAAGACATTCTATGGTATGAAACAAGATCCTAGAGCTTGGTATGCTCAGTTAGACATGTATTTATTATATCTTGGTTTCAGGAAAGGTGGTGCAGATAGTAATCTATATTTGAGAACTTGTGAATATGAAATCTTGATTATTGAAGTCTTTGTGGGTGATATAATCTTTGGAGGAAATGATGAAATGAGTAACAAATTATCTGAGGAAATAAAAATTGAATTTGAAATGTCTATGATTGGAGAAATGAAGTTCTTCCTTGGTTTGCAAATCACTCAAAGTAAACATGGTATTTTTATTTCTCAAACCAATTATCTTAAGGAGTTGCTAAAGAAGTTTGGATCAGAAGATTGTAAACCTGTTGGAACACCCATGACTACTAGATGCAAGCTTACTACTACTGATGATTGGAGGTTTGTAGTATTTAACTCACACTAGACCATACATAGCTAGTGCAATTGGAATTGTTGTGAGGTTTCAAGATGATCCTAAGGAGACTCACCTTGCTGCAGTTAAAAGGATATTCAGATATTTGAAAGGGGCACTAGAATATGGTTTATGGTATGAAAAGTCTGACAATTTTACATTGCATGCTTATACTAATGTTGATTGGGCAGGAAGTGTTGGTGACAGAAAAATCACCAGTGGTGAAGAATTTTTCCTTGGAAAAATGTTGGTTTCATGGTTAAGTAAGAAGTAGGATTGTATAGCTCAATCTACTGTTGAATCAAAATATCTAGCTGCTGTTATAAATTGCACACAGATTGTTTGGATGAAACATATGCTAAAGGACATTGGGATAACCTTTGAAGAGCAATTGGTTATACATTGTGATAATAAAAGCACAGTGAACATATCAAAGAATCATGTTATGCATTCAAAGACTAAACATATTTCAATCAAGTATCAATTTTTGAGAGACAAAGTTGCAGAAAAGGGAGTCAGATTGAGGTACATCAGTACAAAGGAGCAAATAGCATATATATTCACTAAACCTTTTCCAAAAGATTCCTTGGAGTATCTCAAAGGTATGCTTGGGGTGAGAACCCCTCCTTGTGAGAACTAAATGATGTAGGAATACATCAATCTAGAAGTTATTAGAGCTATATTATTCTCTAGACTTGATGGTTGGACCTACTCATAAGGGGGAGTGATTGCAGGAACACAATATAAAATATTTGGGTGATCAAGCCCCTCGTTTGTTGTAGGTATGAAGATTTGAAAAATCTACACCTTGTAGAGGTAGGATGTGCAGAGAAGGAAAAAATATATGTCACACTTTTCCATTAATGTCAAAGGGGGAGAGATATAAGTGAAAATACCTACTGTCTTAGGGGGAGCTGCGAAAAGGATATTGAGAAGATTGTATTAAGAAAGCTACTTTTGGGTTGATGGTTTTTCACATATGTTTCCATCAATACCAAAGGAGGGGATTTTTAGAATTGTTTCTGTTTGAGGTGTTAACATTCATGTTTTGTCATTGATGTCAATATATGTTTCAGTTGGATGCATTAGAAGTTTCAATGAGACTGATTATCACAGGTACAAGCAAGATTGATAGATGTGTACAGAAAATGTACAACATGTGAGAGTATGCAACCATGGATCTATGTAGAAGGATGAGTGTATACCTTATATCTAAGGTTGTTGGATCTTATGTTGTTATTTGCATACGTTATAGCTATTTTGGTGAAAATTGGTTACAAAGCAGTGATAAAGGATTATGATAAAGATGGTCTCTGAGTTTTTGGGATAACTTAGATATGAGTGTGGGTCATGGTATGAAATCTTAAGGCATGATAGAAGATACATGGGAGAGCATTCTTTGTTATTATTTGGTCACTGGATTCTTGATGACGTCAACTGAGGCATGTGGACTAGAAAAGACCTATTTGGGTCCAACCACAAAGATGTAACATGCTTAATGATTGTCCAGCATTAATTATGGATCTTTGGGCATAACTGATGATTTATATTTGTTAAATACTTGTGTAAGGTACCGTATGTATCTTAGCAAGGGTCTATGTAATTGTTTGTGCATTGGAGAAGTCTTAACATGGTGACCTAATTGCTTATTGTAACTTGTATAAAGGAAAGTAGTGTCTTGATGTATAAGGGTAAGGATTAGATGTATTGGATGTTGTGAGCATGTGGATGTGAGTTCTGCTAGATGTAGAGTGCAGTGATTATGTTTCTAATGCACTTCATTGGAAATGTACAGGAAAAGAAAGTTTCTATCAGTCAGTTCATTGTTATAATTATACTTTTATACTTCTCTTTGGACAATAGATCCAGAAGGTGGGTTTAACCTTTAGAAGGTGGATTCAACCTTCACTTTGGGCAGTGTTCTCGGGTAGTGAGCTCATCATTTCATTCAAATCCTAATAGGGTTGAGAAAAATCCTAATAGGATCTATCATTTAACATGGACTTGTACTGGATGTAATAATCATCTCCTAACAGGGATACAATATTTTAAGTGCATTATCTGTGGGTGTTTATTCCCACCGGGGTTTTTCCATTAATAGGGTTTTCCTTGAAAACAAATACTTGTGGTGTGGTGTTGTTCTTGAAGTGTTCATATTTGCATTAAGTAATTGGTTTAAAGTTTAAAGTTTAAATATTTGGCATACAACTGATTCAACCCCCCTCTTAGTTGTATTATTCCTAACACTAAACACATAAAAGAATACAACTGGTGCATAAATATTCCACCTTGACATAAACTAATAATAAAATACATACATAAGAATATGTAGAAAAATTCAAATTTACATAAAAAATCATTTGTTTATATTTTAAATCATTCTCTTAGTTGAAATATAAAATAGAGTACAATCTCCACATTAATATGTGTGGACCTACACATATGGTTAATATTAAAATTATACACTTCAGAGTAAAATAGTCATCAAAGATTTTTTACTGCACATTATTATATGTATACCATTTTAGAGGGAATTAACACCCGTGAAATCGACATCAATCTAAACCAAAAGCTAGGAGGCATTTCCAAAGGAATTTTGTTGGCAAGTCTATTTTCAGTACACTGTATTGATTTGGAACACACAAAAAAGTGAATCAAAAGTAACTATTTGGTGATTCAATTTCAATTTCAATTTCAATTTGAGGTGATTTCCCCCCCCCCTTTCCTTGTTACCTAGAGAAGGACTCTCCACTTATGATCTCAAAAAGAGAGGACCCAGAATACTTACTGAGGTCCACTAGAGATGTCGTTGTGGACCAGTTCAGAATTTTCAAATGGTTGTTCTTGGAGATTAACTAGATAAAAATAAAAATTCACTTTATTCATAACAATATCTCTTTGATCCAAAGGAGAGAGGGAGTTTCCAGGTCGAAGGAGGAAGATAAGAAGATGTTTGTTTTCCATCGTAAATTGTAAGCATCTAATTGGTGTGCAATTTCATGATTATTTAGCACCCACCTTAGTTTGTTTTCCATAATAGGACTTCATATGGAACTTAATAAACACCTAAATTCAAATGTAAGTACTCTATCAATTCAAATTTGTTTAAAATTGAGGTAAGCCCTTATTTCTATGTGTTCTCTTTTATTATTTATCCAATCTAATAATTTATTTCATCACATAGGCCCTATGCTACCATTTGTGGCCTTCGTGTTATGTCCTGGCCTTGAAATCATTTGTGCCTTGTAATATAGCATCCCCTGATTATCTAATATTTCTAGTTCTGATTTGAATTCTGAGTGGATGGAGCATAATTCCAAGGGTGTTGTGTTCCTGGGAACATATCGCCAAGGGCATTGTGTTCCTAGGAACATAATGCCCAATACATTGTGTTCCTTAAGGTTTGGGCTAAAATTGGAATCAAGGCCTCATCTTGGTAATTTGGTGGGGTATTTTGTGAGAGGTATATAAACACCCTATGTTATATAAACATCCTCTCTCCTCATTTGGGAAATCAAGTTATAATCAATTCCATAGGGGAAAAAATCACATCTATTCTCAAAAATTCAAGTCCATTATCAAGTAATCAAGGAAAGCATCCAAGCATTCAATATCTAGATGTATTATTGAGCATTCGAGGTGTTTTTTTCCATGGATCAAGCTTATTTCCCTCATTAAAGGTTAGTCAAAGGAGTTTTCTATCAATGAAGGAGATGCATATATATTTACATTCATCTAAGCCTTCTTTCTTCATCTCAATCAAGCACTATGGCGAACTACGATATCCATTACACAAGGTTTTATCTTTCATGATTTCCATTTGGGTTTTGTGTTAATTCAAAGCCATTGCATCAACATATTTGATCACATTTAAAGAATCATTTTCCTTTCAAAGGTACATGACATACTTCATTTTTCAAATCTAGGCTCTGATATATGACACAACACTCTCATTTACTTTATTTCATTTCAATTTTCATTCCCAAAATGGGTTTGATCGAGGAAAACCCCTCTATTCAACCTTATTTTTTGTGTGTAGGAACAGGTAGTAAATTTTTCAGGACTTAATTTGGAATGTGTGAGATCTGACAAAAAGATTGCAACTAGTTTTAGACAACGTTGTTGGGAACACATCACCTCAAGACATCTATTCCTAGGAACAAAACACCCAGGGAATTCTACACCCTATAAATCCACACCAGATTCAAACTACAGGTTGGTACCATTTTCTAGTCTCTATTTTGGGTCATTACAACTATCTGTTAGTTCTCTGTTGGTCTGTATTTTTGTAATTTGTTACATTTTCTTATTTAGCCTCCTATATTTCATCATCGTATCATTTCCCCTCAAAATACTATTAGGAATAATAGTCCACAAGACAACTGAGAGGTGGGGTTAATCAGTTGTGATATAGACTATTAAAATTTAAACTTTATAAACCAAAACTGCAATGTAAATGATAACATAGTAAATGCCAACACAATAACGCAATACTTGTTGTTGAGGAAACCCTGTTAAAGGTAAAACCCTGGTGGGAATTAGCACCCACAAATAATGTACTGAGAGTGTAGTATACATGTTAAAAGATTTAGCCCTGTTAGGAGCTTATTACAACATTACAATTACATTCCTTGTTAGGAGATAGACTCTGTTAAGAGTCAAGAGAAGTAGTAGGCTCACTGCCTAGGCATAGTTCCCAAAGAAGGTTAAAGCCACCCTTAAGGATTCACAATCTGAACAAGTGTATATAGGAATATAAAATCCAATGAACTATCTGATAGCAACTATCTTTGCTTGATAAGTTCCAATGAAGTATAACAATCATCAACTCTTCTCTACATCCAGCAGCCAACAAGCCTCATAGCTTCCACAATTCTCTGCCTTTTCAATCTCTGCCACATATTTCCAAAAGAAAATATCTCTCATATATACCCCTTTACAATAATTCATCAGGTTGGCCAATTAAGCTTTCCCAATACATAAATAATTATATAACCCCTTGCTAAGATACACATGGTACCTATAACAGGCAAACATCAATTACAATCTATCAGATATACTCCCAGATCCGCAATCCAAACTCACAATTTATTTTACTCACTACATGTCTGAAGTCAACCACTAATTAGGTCTCCTCCAGAATACATGTCACAACTGATGTCACCAATAATCACACAACAATCAAACTCAACCCATTATTCCAACATATGTTGGCTATCCACTAGTAAGCTCACTTCATCTGAAATATCTTTGCTAGTAAGATATACCCAAAACACATAGACCTGCTTTGTCAAGCATCACTGTTACAGTCCAGAAACTAGTCTTCACCAAATCAACTGTAACATCTACAATATGCAACATAAAGCCAAGAAACCTTAGGAATAAGGTCAAAACACATCCTTCTACATATATCCAGCTTTGATAATTCTGAATCATCCGTACACTTTTTTCAGTCAAGTAACCAGTCTATTTTCTCCATAGAAAGATATGTTGACATCAGTGACAACACATAAACATCAACAACATGATCAGTACCAAAAATTGATATCATACAACAATCTCCCCCTTTGGAATTAATGGAAACTTATGGGAAAATCCATCAACCCAAAAAGTACTCTCTCTCAATACAATCTTCTCAATATCCTCAGCGCAAATTTCCCCAAAATAGTAGGGATTTTCACATAGAATCTTTCCCCCTTTGGAAACAATGGAAAATGGTGCCATAAATCATCAGTAGTCTTCTATAAGGTGTAGGTTTTTCAAATCTTCATGTCCAATCAACTAGGTGGAATATCACCCAAATTTTCTCTAGTGTTCCTTCGATCACTCCCCTTGAGGAGTAGATCCATACATCAAGTCCAAAAAATGATATAGCTCATTTGAAATAGGACACCTTAGGACACACTTGAGCATTAAAATGGGTCAAAAGGGGTCATGAGGTCTTCCTAGGGGTCCTAGTACGTGATAAGGTGTACTAGGACCCCTAGGAAGACCCCATGACCCCTTTTGACCCATTTAAATGCTCTCTCTCTCTCTACTTATATTAATATAAATATAAATATAAATATAATATTAATATGATATAAATATTAATATAATAATAACATTAATATGATATTAATATTAATATAATAATAACATTAATATATTGTTTAAATATAAGAGTAATACATAAAGTAAAATAAAAATAGGATGAAAATGAAAAGCTTTAATCCAAATTTGGGCAGGAGATATCGGACATATGATAATATTGGATGTCCGATATGCCCATCTAGTATCCAAAAGCAAAAATAGATTCTCTAGGTCCTTGTCCGAGAAGCACATTTTTTGTAGATAAATTCATGGGATATCAGTTGTGAAAGACAAAAAAAAACTTTTTTGAACCTTTTGGTTGGAATCTCTATATTATCAAAGGTTGCATCACCTTTTTGGTCTCACCATGGGGAGTAGTAGTCATCGAAAGCATAAACAGAAGAGGAAGCTCACAAATGAAGAGATTGAAGTGTATAGAGAAATGGATAGGGTTGCCCATCGGAATAAGAGACAAGGTATGCTAAATTTTAATGAAGATGTGGGAATAGGCCCACCCTTAAATGCAGTTTCAAGTGAAGAATAACATGAATTTGAAATGATTTATGACAATAATATTGAAAATGAGAATGTAGGGATTGAAGATGAAAATGTAGGTTTTGAAAAATGAACATGTAGATGTGGAAAATGGAAGTGTGGACATTGACAATGACAATCCACTATTCGAATATGAAGGAATTGACAATGATAATGGTGCACAAGAACCAAATTAGTGTTACACATCTCCAAATTATATGAGAAATGAATTCCCTTGTGAGGAAGAAATACAAACTTCAAATTTGAGACCTTCAAGAACAACAAAATGGTTACTTGAAATTGATGAGAACATAATGAGCAATTTTGATGGCAAGCGATAAGAAAGAACCCTTCGGTTGTGGGTTTCAAAACTTTTTGATCAATTTTTTAGCCACAAGACATTGGTTGAGCAATGTCAATTGTTTATGTAGTTGTTAAAGATGCAGAAGATGAGACCTATTATAGCCAAATTGAAGATTTGTGTGAACAAGAAAAAGGAGAGAAATGCTATTATTGTGAGAAATATTTTTAGTGCTCTCAATTCCATTGGGAAGACTACCAAGGAAAAAGACAAGAGAGCCACTAGGAGGGTTATTACAACCTTCTTAGTAAGTCATCATTTGAGTAAGGCTCGTTTGATGAGACAAACTTGTGTTGACTTTAACCTAAATTGTAAAAATTTGGATAGAGCACTTGCAAGAAGAGAAAGAGTTGATGATCCTCTTCAAAATGATACATGGGCTTATGGTGGGAGACTTCCACATTGTGATAAGAATCTTATCGATGATGTGAAGGATCAAATTCAACTATTTTGGCAATCTAACTCAAGAGTGTCACCAAATGTGAAGGATGTCTTGAAGTTGAGAATTGGCAATCGAGACCGCACCCCGCATCCAAAACATTATTTGGAGGTGAGTCAAACAATGTTGTTCAAAACATTTTGTGAGACACATCCAACATTGCAAATATCACAAAGAGCTTTTGAAGAATTGAAGCCTTTTTTTTTGTGTCTCTTAAGATTTGAAATACCTGTTGTTGCAAATATCATGTGGAGTTTTCAATGCATCATGAATTGTTACGATCCATTCATTTTACTTTGCATACTAGTGAAATGTTGGAGGAGTGTGGTGCAAGTGCTCTTCCAAAATCATCAAGAGACTTGCTAGATCATTTTTTATGTCCTATAGATGATGGATGTTTCTTTTATAGACAAGATTGCTTAAATGACAAGTGCTCAGAGTGTGGTGGGCTAGTAAAGTTTGTTTCATGTTTTTATGAGGGATGCAAACATGATTTTGGAAAGACAATTGTCCAAAAAAAGGTATACGAAACCATTAAATATACATTGAAAAGTGGAGGTGAAGGCTCTAGATGTGGGTTGGTTACAAAAGAATGTAATTTAGCTGATTTTATTTCAGATTTCAAGAAGAATATTTTTTGCAAGTATGCAAGGTATAGTCACAGGTCTCAGTGGTTGGATCAACAATTCAGGATTTGTAAGGACACTTTCCTGATTGGCACTATTATATCAGTCGTTGACTTTGCAAAGAACTATACATCGCAGCCCCAAAATGAGTTGCAAGCTCAATATTACAATTCTATTCAGGTTGCTATTTTTGTGCACATAACATATAGACATTCCCCTGATAGTATAGAAGATGACCGGAAGATAATCCGAGAATACCATTTTTATATGAGCGATAATAGATCTCACTCTCACGAGTATGTCCAACATTACTTTGAGAACTATTTTGAGTGAGTGCGGGAAAATGATATTTCTATGGATAGACATCTCATTTGGTCAGATAATTGCACAGGTCAATTAAAAAATGCTCGTATGTTTTATTGGTTATGTAGAATGCATGTAGAGAGATGTGTACCTCATATTTGGAGTTTTTTTGAGGCTGGTCATGGAAAATGGGAGCATGATGGAGCAGATGCATGTGTAAAGAGAGCTCTAGTTAAGGAGCAATTGAGGATTTTAGGTGCAGAACTCCTTGATGCTCATTCTATTGTTGATTGGTGTACTTTAGCATTTTCACAGGGGGGACTCTTGATTCAGCGGTGCGAAGATTATTTTGGTTGGTTGAGTTGGGCACAATTGGAGATAGGTTAGATTTTCAAACTGTGAAAGATTCTTCAAAAATGCATTCACTTCGAAGCTCAGATGCTAGTACATGGACCATTTGGACACAAGAGTTGGATTTTTTTGTCCAAGGTGTCTTCAGTGTGATTGGGGTCAATGTGATTCAAGTGAGTGGGTCAATACGTGGGCTCCAGATTATCTAACTCATTTATTTGTCACACTCTCTATAATAAATGATGACATGGATTGTTCACTTGACTACGACCATCTTTTAGATCTTCTACAGCTAGGAAATGTTTTTGCATTGGTTGCACCATAGGGGAATGATGAGAGATCAGATTACTGGTTAGCATGTTGTGTACGAGGAAAGCAGAAACTTGCACAACCGATGATAGATGATGATATGTTCACATATTTGATAGGATCACATGTTGTTGTGGGAACATGGTTGTGCACATACATGATTAGAAATAATGGTATTCCTACATTTGAAGACTACAAGAAACACAAAACCATTCTCATGTATTCACACCTTGTTATAGCAGCCAATGTTAAGTTGCTGAAACATCAAGGAAAACCAAAGACAAAATAACTTTGGACTATTAGTACTACTGATCATGAAGAAATATTGAATACCCTCAAGTAGAGAGATGACCCTTCAGGCACACTTTAGTAGGTAAGTGGAACTCACTGTAAGGTTTTCCATGTTGATTACGGTTACGTTCAATACATGTTCATTGTAGTTTTCTAC
>MU223786.1:714205-737930 GCA_018584345.1 Thuja plicata | reverse complement strand
CTTCGATTAGTTAGTTCAATTTATTTGTGTCATAAAGCTTCCTTCCTTTAATTTTTTTAGTATGGAGAAACTTTCTTCTTGATAATGGATTGGGACTTCTAAATTCTCAAAATTTAGGGTACCACCATGTTCTACGTTAAAAAATCCATGTGTCAAATGTGTATATGGTTCATTGCTTTGATGTTTTTCTTTACACATTACTAAAACAAGATTGATCGGTAAACACTAAGTTTAATTGCTGATATTTGGTAAAGCTTAGAAAAAGGACAAACATTATATTCACCGAGCAGTTTATATTGGTTAAGATTACTCTAAGGCATACATCTTGTAGGACTGGAGATAACTGAAGGAAATCATATATGTGATATAAGTTTTGTTTGGATTATTGGATTAATTTTTGAGGCCACTGATTCATCCCCCCTCTTAGTTATTCTAACACTTGGCACATGTTATTTCCCTTTCCATGTGACCATATGTGCTCTTGTAATAGCTTTCCGAACAAGATGCTAGTAGTTGGGATGTTTTCTTGATCGAGGTCTCTTCAACTAGTAGATTTGAAGTTTTATTTTTAGTACTAACCCCCTTTGTTTGCATCTTTTATCTTTTTTTGTTTGTTGTCTTTTAAATTTTGTTTTGTTTTTTATTCCCTTGTGCATGGTTGTTTGAGTTGAGATCCTTTGTTTGGGGGCTTGCGTCCTTAAATTTAGTGATGTTTTATCTCTTTATAGTTTGCCCATGATCTCATTTCTCTTCTCTCTCATTTTCTTTACCATGAGCATGAGGTTGTCTCATACTTACACTAAAGTGAGAGCTAAATGTACTGTCATAAATTGTAAGCACCTAATTGGTGTGCAATTTCATGATTATTTAGCACCCACCTTAGTGTGTTTTTTATAATAGAACTTCATATGGCACTTAATGGACACCTAAATTCAAATATAAGTCCTCTATCAATTTAATTCTATTTAAAATTGACGTAAGCCCTTATTTCTAAGCGTGTTCTTCTATATTTCTCCAATCCAATAATTTATTTTGTCACTTGGACCCTATGTTACCATTTGCGACCTTTGTGTTTTGTCCCGACCTCAAAATCAGTTGTGCCTTGTAATCCAGCATCCCCTAATTATCTGAGATTTGTAGTTCTAATTTGAGTCTTGATTAGATGGATCATAATGCCTAGGGTGTTGTGTTCCCCGAGGTTTGGGATGAAATTGGAATCGAGGCCCCATCTTTGTAATTTAGTGGGGTATTTGGATTTATAGTTGGTCCTCCTGAGTTTGAACCCTAAAATATTGTGAGATGTATATAAACACCCTATCTCTCCTCATTTTGGCAATCAAGTTTTAATCAAGTCAATAAGGAAATATATCACATCTATTTTCAAGCATTCAAGATCTAGAATTTTTCTCAAGCATTCAAGGTGTTCTTCCCCATGAAAAATAACGAAGCTTTCTATCAAGGAAGGGTATACACATACATTTATATTCATCCAAGCCTTCTTTCTTCTTTTCAATCAAGCACTATGGCGGACTATTACATCCTTTACATAAGGTTTTGTATTTCATCATTTCATTTTGGGTTTTTGTGTTAACTAAAATCTATTGCATCAACATAGTTGATCAGATTTAAAGAAGCATTTACCTGACAAGGTATGACACGCTTTATTTTTTCAGATCTAGACTCTGCTACATGACATCATTTCAAGGTTGATTCAAAATAGGGGTCTGATTGAGGCAAACCCCTCTATCCAACTTTCTTTGTCGTATTTCTGTGTGTAGGAATAGGTAGTGGAGTTGTCGGGACTTAATTCAGAAAGTGTGGAATTTGACGGAAATACCGCAACTAGTTTCAGAAAAAGTTGTTGGGAACACATCACCTCAAGATATCTATCCCTAGGAATAAAACACCTAGGCGTTCTCTACCCTATAAGTCCACCCTAGATTCAGACTGCAGGTTGGTACCATTTTCTTGTCTCTATTTTAGGTCATTACAGGTCATTACAACTATCTGTCAGTTCTCCGTTGGTCTGTATTTTTTGTAACTTGTTACATTTTATTATTTAGCCTTCTATCTTGCATCTTCATATCATTTCCCCTCAAAATCCAACTTCCCCCAGTTCATTATTGTGAAGGATCATTGAATCATTTAGCCCTTAAGTCCTACTTGAGCCTATTGGGTCATCTTCCTTCTGATTGCACATTAGGGAAAGGAGGAGCAATCTACCTTGGTTAGCCTTTCTTATTGTACACAGTTTGCAATCCTGGAGAATGTTGCAAAGGATGTAAGTGTTTTAAAGATTGGCTATAAAGGGTGTATTGCGGGGTTAGAGGCCATTATGAAGAAGGTAAGTGACAATTTGGTGAATTTGGTCAACCCTAATTTTAAAGTCATTCAAAATAGTGTTGAGAATATAAAATGATTAACTAATAAATGGCAGAAGCTACAAGCTTCTAAGTCCCCTGATGGTACTGTTGTTGATTTGGAGAATGTGGATAAAAGAATTCTAAGTGTTGCAGATAAGGGTCCCTATACTCATACTCGTGGAAACCTCAAAAAGTCTACTAAGTAGACTGAGAATGATTTGCAGGGTATAAATGACTAAGCACCTCCACTAATGTTTCATCGTTTGCCTTTGTTGGCATCCTAGTTGCATATCCATTGTTGTGTGTTTGTTGTTAGTTGATTGCTAGTAGGTTGTGAGTTTCTTTTTGACAGCATTTTGTGATTTTTGTAAACTGGGTTTCATGTCCCTTCAAAACTCGATTTACCCTTAATAAAAAATAATATGTAAAAGAACTCAACTTTACACCAAATACATTCCATTTTTAATTTGAAATTATAAAAAAAATGTTTATATCAATATGAAATTAACACGAAGACAGTAAAATTTTGATAAACAATGAATATATGTAAACACTTAATTATACAAACATATAGATATGAAGTGAACATAAAATAGATAAAATCTTAATAAAAATAAATATATAAATGCTGTATTGTACAAATAAGACAAAAGATAAATAATAAAATAAGAATATGTAAAAGCAAATTCTAACTATTTTAGTATTTTAAATCACTCTCTCAATTGAGAAATAAAATAGCATACAATCTCCACATTGATGTGTGGACCTGCACATATGGTTAAGACGAGTCAAGATTTGAATTACTTGAGAGTAGAATAGCTGTTGAAGATTTTTACTGCACATTCTTACATGTATACCACTTTAGAGGGAATTGACACCCGTGAAATCGACATCTATCTAATGCAAAAGCTGGTTGGCATTTCCAAAGGAATCGGATTAGAATGTTCATTTTCAGTATTACATGGAAAAATTAAGCTTACAAAAAGTAAGTCAATTTTAATTATTTAACATTTTTTGTCTAAAAATCAGCCATTAGTGTGTGATGTTTACAGCCAGACGATTTACAACACAAAAACTGAATGACAAATAAACGATCTGATTCAATTTCAATTTGAATCTTCTACAACCAAAAACAAGAAGCCCATATGAAAATTCAGTTTTTAAAAATCCCTTGTTCATCGATTCATTCTGGAATTGTCATTATGAACACCAATTGATCATGGAATTTGTTGTGAAATGTTTGAAAAAAATGGAATATGATCCAAATGTTGAAAGAAAAACTTACAAGATCAAAAATTAAAAATTATGAAAAAAGCTGTGATTTTCTTTCAATTTCACTCCCTCTGAAAAAAGACAAGATGTCCTTGTGATAGACTGTTCTTCGATTTGATCGTTAATTTGAAATGTTGAAGAAAAAAACTTCGACGATCAAAAACCAAAGACTATGAATTTTTTTTTTGTGATTTTACCCTGAAGATTTAGTCTCCATCTTACAAATTCCCCTTTCATTGATTCTGCAACTGTTTATTAATAGTCATTGATTGATTCTACAACTGTTTATTAACATAGCCATCAATTGATTGTGTGATTTGATCTGACACGATCAAAAGCCAAAAAAGCTATGAAAACAAAACTTTGTGATTTTCTTTCAATTTTACTCCAATAAGTGTGAAAAGATTTAATCTCCATTTTACAATTCTCTGTTCATTAACATAGCTATTGAAATGTAGTAAGGAAAAAAATTAAAAGCTATGAAAAAGGCCTTTGTGCTTTTCTTCCAATTTCACTCTGCAACCAAAACAAGCGTGAAGATTAATCTCCATCTTACAAATCCCCTGTTCATTGATTCTGCAACTGTTATTACCATAGCCATCAATAGATCACGAAATTTGATCTGACAGATCAAAAACCAAAAACTATGAAATAAAAACTTCGTGATTTTCTTTCAATTTCACTCTGCGACCAAAACAAGTGGAAAGATCTAATCATCATCTTACAAATTCCCTGTTCATTAATTCTGTAACTGCAACATAGCCGTCAATTGATCATGAAATGTCAAAGAAAAAAACTTTGACGATCAAAAACCAAAAGCTATGAAAAAAACTCTGTGATTTTCCTTCACTTCTCTGCAATGTGGAAGAAAAAAACTTACAAAATCAAAGATCAAAAACCAGACTTATGAAAAAAAAACATTGTGATTTTCTTTACATTTCTCCCCTGTAACCAAAACAAAATGGTGTGTTTATTTAGTCCCCATCTTACAAATCCCCTGTTCATTGATTCTGCAACTGTTATGAGCACAGCCATCGATTGATCATGAAATTTGATCTGAAAAAAGTTATATTTCAGCATCAAAAACCAAAAGCTATATGAAAAAAAACTCTGTGATTCTCCATCAATTTCACTTCTCTGCAACCAGAACAACATGTTGGTGTGAAGATCTAGTCTCCATCTTACAAATCCCCTGAAGATCGATCCTGGAACTGCTATTAACAGGCCCACCAACAAAAGGCCCAAATGCCAAACTCTGATCAAGAGGGGGCTCCAACATCTCCAAACTCCCCTCCAAAATCCCCACAACAGTAGGCATACTGGGCCTCAATCCACAGCTGCTCTGAATACACCAAAGACCCAGCTTCACAACTCTCTCCATCTCCACAGCCTCTTCATCAGAAACCTTCAGCCGACTGTCAAAAATCTCCTCCAAATTCCCTTCTCTGGCCTTCACCAGAGCAATTGTGGGCAAATACCAGTTCTCCTCATCTGCATCCCTGTTCACAACTCTGCGCCCACAAACCATCTCCAGAAGCACCATTCCATAGCTATAAACATCAGTTTTTGCACCGATCCCATACTGCAGAAACCATTCCGGCGCAATATAACCAGGCGTGCCCTTCACATGAACAGTCATAAGCCTGCTCTCCCCTTCCTCCAACAACTTCGCCATCCCGAAATCTGAGACCTTTGCTCTGAAATTCTCATCCAGGAGAATGTTCTGCGGCTTCACGTCCAAATGCAAGATGCTGGACGTCGAATCCTCATGCAAGTATGCCAGCGCACGTGCCGTCTGCAGAGCGACGGCGTACCTGGTTTTCCAGTCGATTGTGGTGGTCTTCTTCTGGAACAGCCAGTCGTAAAGAGAGCCGTTTTCCATGAACTCGTAGACGAGCAAATGACGTGAATCCTCGACGCAGAGGCCATGCAAACGTACGAGGTTCGAGTGGTTTAAGGATGCCAGCGCCGTCACTTCTGCTACGAATTCCTCCACTCCTTCGCCGGCTCTGTGCAGGCGTTTTACGGCCACTTTTTTCCCGTCGGCGAGAGTTCCTTTGAAAACGGATCCGAATCCTCCTCGCCCGATCTCCGCCGTGAAATCGTTCGTCGCCGTTTTCAGATCGGCGTAACGGAAGAGATTCGGAACGCCGCTTACTTTCTTCAGAAAATCTTCGCTTATCGGGAAATCTCCGCCGCCGCCGGTTACTCTGGCCATGGCGGCGCTTCTTTTCATGTGCAGGTATTCTCTTCTCCACAGGCATATCATGAGAAATAATGTCATGATTATCATCCCCACGCACAGGGAGTAGAAGACGAATAAGTTGGATGAATGGTCGAAAACAATGGCGCCCACCAGGAGGGCAGCAATGGCGATTGCTAGGAGACAGAGGATCAAAAAAAGGGATTTTTTTGGGTTTTTGTGGACGTACTCTGAAACTCTCTGCAATTTCATGGCTTCTCCAAATCTAGGCTATTCTGGTGCAGTCATTTAAGAGCTCTGAAAGGGGAAAAAAAAAAATTGGGTCTGAAAAAACAGGCTTTTGAATTTGTGGTACACGTGAATGTTGTATCTATATCTAAAAATGGGGTCCCTTAACTTCTCTTGTAGTGCTGATAATGAAAAGGAATATTTTGAATTTGTGAGAATTGTTCATTTGAGGTCCCCCACAATAACTTCTCTCATACTACAGATAATGAAAAGGAATCTTTTGAATTTGTGAGAATTGTTCATTTGAGGTCCCCCACAATAACTTCTCTCATGCTACAGATAATGAAAAGGAATCTTTTGAATTTGTGAAAACTGTTCATCTATATCTAAAGATGGATATGAGGTCCCTCCACAATAACTTCCCTCGTGTCTATCACTACTGTAGCGATGACGACAGCTAAAAGTCATGAATCAGGGGAAAAAATTGGATTTTTTTGGGGACAAATATGAATTTTTATAGACATAGGTAATTTGAAACTCATTCAATTTCATGGCATTCATTGAGTTTCTCTACTCTGCTCTGGGCAAACTGGCTTAAGAATCCTCAGAAAAAAGAAAAATTGAACTAAGATGAAGTAGTTGTGAGAAATCTGGGCACCTATATATATTCCACCTAAATTTCCACAATAACCTCTAATGCTCACCAGTAGTGTGTCAATAAAGACTGCTAAAATAACAGACTCAAAACAGAGATTTTTGTTGGGACACGCTTTGAAACATTCTTTGATTTCATGGCGTCCACTGAGTTTCTCTTCTTTGCTATGGGCAGACCAGTAAAGATGACAGTTTTTCAACAAGCTAAGTTGTATTTTTAGTTTTGAGATCCCAAAAAAAAACCCATTTTGAAATCGTTCACACGTGAGTGTTTGGGTGAGTTGGTAAGATGTTTCATTGGAGAAGTTGGGATCGAACAACCAGTTCAACTAAAAGGAATCAATTCCCCTTCTAAATCAAATCTGATTACAAACATGCAATCAAAATCGAAATACCCAGTCTGTAATGTACTTGCTATGAAAAGTTGAGTCGGTGTAAAAAAATATGGACTACTTTTATTGAATTTGACTTTTATTGAATTTGTGTCCGAGATTCCGTGTGAGATATCTTTTTTTAAATGAAAAGACTATCCATGATGGACAGCGTGGCCCATTTCTTTGACAATTGCTCCCTTTGTTCTCATCATTGTACTCGAAAACAGAATCGATGACTTTTGAGGTACCTCAAAAAAGGAGTTTTAGTTCTAACAGTTAATAATGTGCATTCCCAATTACAAGAGTTGTAATGTACTTATATTAACATAGCAGGAACTGTTATGATATGAGTAGAAAAATGTTTGATATAAAGAGGAATTGTCATAATTGTCAACGTAGCATGTAGAAAGCAATTGAGTGCGATGGAGTAGTTGTCCAACAGCAACAGTAACAGCACCAACCCCCCCGCCCGCCTCACCATGCAATTTAATGTTAAATAAAATGACGCGTTTTACACGTGTGTTAGTTTTTCAACGTTGGATTGCGTTGGAATATTTTTATACATCAACTTGTTTTGCAATCGATTAGGCGAATGACGACCAACCCAGTTATGCCGGGGTACATACCTATATTTAAATTTTTTCTTATGTAAAATAGTTGAAGATACCAAATTCAAAATATTTTAACAAATTTATAAATTAATTTGATTTTTAGTATATTAAATATTAAATATCATGTTTGAAATAATTCTGTATACTAAAAAAATAATTTCAGATTTAAAACATTTTGATCTTTGAAAATTAAGATATTGTCAATGGGCCCTTGATTTGGTGAAGTTAAATGGTTTATAAATTTATTTTAGAGTTGAATTTCTGGTTTTGATATAAATTTATTTTAGAGTTGAATTTATATATATTATGGTTCAACTCTAAATTCAATGGATTGTAAATATGATGGATTAAATTTATTTTATTTTAGTGTTACAAGATTACAATTTAAACAAGTGCCACGTAGTGGTCTATACTTGCCCTAATTAGTTAAAATTTGTAAACAATAAAATATAATAACATATTACAAATTATGGTTAAAACTTTTCGAATAACTTAGGATTGGTTGATTGGCGAAAATTAAGAATTGTGCAAACTAATTTATTAGCAACAAATGTGTGGTAATTTATTGATTTCTTTTAAAATGGAAGAAATTGTACTTATTTTATTTCTAGAATAAGATTATGTTTGTTTTTATCAAGAAATATATTATTATTAGTAGATTAAGTCATCATATAATGTCTAATTACATTGTTCAATTTATCTTTCATATAAAAAAAATAAATTACAAAACATGACAATATATGCAAATTACAAATTTAAAATGAATACAATAATAATCTACTATATATATAATTGAACATAATATATATTTATTTCTATTTATATTTTAAGTAAAAAATTCATGCAGATTTATTTTCATTTATAATTATTAATTTTTCTTTATTCTTACTATAATAATTAAAGTAAAATAATTCATATGTAATTTGCACAAATCAATTTAAACATTTTGAATATATGTTAAATATCAATTTCTAATTAAAATTAATAATATATATATATAGTTAATTTCATAGTTCTACATTTTTATTTTTATATTTCACTTTATATGACCTAAATTACAATGACAATAAAATTAGTCACAATAATTAATTTCAATTTTTTGATAATGTGTAAAGGCAAGTACTAGCCACGACTAGCACTTGATGTAGTAATCAAAGAAAAAATGGTAAAGGTAAAAAAAAATTGATGTCATATAATGGAGAGTCTAATATCAAACTTGATTCAAACTTACTTTCAAATATTGAATCTTGATAAATAGCATTTTTATCACATACTATCATCCTCATAAATTGAAGCTTATCAAATTATTGTAATTGGTTGTATAAAAAGAAGTGGACATCTATATGATTTGACTTATTTTGTTTAAAAGAAAGATAAAAACAATCAAACTTTCTAGAATATAATAAAAAATCAAAAAGCATCTTTCATTAAGAAATCATATATAAGTTTATATGTAAGAAATTTAATCTATTAAAATAAAATTTGATCTGAGCTTGCTCTAGTAAGGTTGACTCTTGATAAATGACATTTTTAAGCATATACTATCACTCTCACTAATTATATTTATATTTACTAAAATTATTATAATCAATCATATAAAAACAGAAATGGAAATCCAATTTATTTTCATTAAACAAAAAAATCTTTAGACTGTGAGTGAATGTTTTATTTAAGGAAGAAAAGTCTGTGGGGAGGGATTAATACAGTAATAGACAAGGCAGGTAATTCTTCCCTGCTTTCTTGACTGATTTTATTCCCTATTGGCGTGCTATTGACTGCATGGATATAAAAATCAAACGTTTTTTTCATTGCAAGACAAGTCTAGCTTTACAAGTTTCTTACTGGCATGGAAGAAATTATGTGAGTCCAAATCTGAGCAATTGAAAATAGTGTGTGCTCTATAGAACAGGCTAGCTTTAGACTCTCTAGAAGAGTCAGCTGGAGAAAGCTATTGAAGCATTTTTATGCATCCTTTTTTAAAATTATTCCTCTCACAGATTCCTGAAATGTGGTTTGTCTCTCTTCATGACATGTTTTTGCATTCATCATTGCATCCAGCTTTGTTGATATAATTTATTTAATTTTTAATCACTGCAATTTTTGTTTATAATTTTTTTTTATTAATTTAGCTTTTAATATTAAGAAGGTTTGATAGATTTTATTAGTTAGAAATTTTTTGAAGGGATGAACATATTTTATAGTTTTAGTTTTAAAATTCTATCATGAACATATTGTATAGTTTTAATTTTAAAATTCATAGATAGAATTGTATGACTTATTAGTAAATAAAAACTATTTTATGATATTTAAATCAATGTATATAAATATTATTAATATTGAAATATGATTGTATTCTGAATTTGTATATTCATTTGTATATTATATAATGGGGAAACTAGACAACCTGTATTCAAATTGGAAAGATATGGTTGTTTTTTGGTTTTACACTACTATTAATTGATCTTGCAAGTTTGTTGTTTAAGAGTATATGTAGGTCATTCTTCCTTTTGGCATGGGTGGGGATCTATGCGACCTCTAATGTAATTGGCTTTATGTGCCATGGCTACTAGTTTTCCAAGTTTGGCCAATTCTTTATAAGGCCTGCTTGACTGTACTTTGTTTCTTAATAAGGTGTGCTTGGATGTACTTTGTTTCTTTACGGGCCATGATGTGGAGGTTTTTTTTTCAAAAAATTTAGTGCCTATGGCCACTTTTGCCAATATATATATATATATATATATATAATGTTTATATATAAAAATAAAATATATTTGCATTACATAATCTTCTAATATAAATAATTATATATTATTATTTTAATATAATATATTGTAATGATATTATTATATTTATAACTATTATATATTCTAAAATATTTATTATATTTTTTTGTATTAGATATAGTTTGATCAAAAAAGATCAAAAGGATCCAATTAAGTTACATCAAAGAGAGCCCTCCAAGGATGAGGCAAAAACTCCCACAAAACAAGGTAACTACGGAGAGTATTAAGAGTCTTATATACAATAAGAGAGGATGAAAAGAAACAAGAGGCCTAAGAGAGGGACTAGTGTAGAATGTCACTGTGGGTATCTACCCACGCCGTCTATCCCAGAGGCCCCTCCATCCAAGCCATGTTCTTCAGTTCCTGAATCTGAGTGAGCATGAGGTTCTGATCTTTCTTAGACTTGAGGTTCTTCCTGGTTTCCTTATTGAGAGTAACACAGGCTTTCTCAAAAGTGTTGTAGTCCTCCATATTTCTTTTCCATTCATATCCATGCTTCAGCTCGTAGACAAAAAAGGTAGCATGTCCATTTTTAAGGAATCTTTTCATCTTTTCTTTGTCCATCATCATCGTAGTATGGACCTGCACAAAATTTTTAAAATAAGTGAGTCTAAGAAATTACTCAATAAGAAGCTTGGGGGTGTCTTGGTACTTTTCCTCATTCCTGCACTTCCAGATCAACCAGAGAATATTAGAAGAAAGAATATTCTAAAAAAGATTGGTGTCCTTTTTAATGCCATTGATATTACCAGTGATAATGTCCATAATATGCACATTAATAGGATAGAAAATACCAAACATATTCCACACTTTCCTAGAAAAAATACAGTAAAAAAGAATGTGTCTGCCAGTTTCAGGGAGCTTGCATAAGCTACAGAGTTCACTTATATGCTTGTCTCTTCTAATCGGCAGTCTGTCCAGAGTGACCAGCCATTTAAAACATTTTATTTTAGGTTCTATGACGCCTTTCCATAGTTTATTAAAGAGTTTACTCCAAGTTTTAATATCAAGGGAGGCGTACAAGACCGAGTTAACATGGCCGATGATGGAATTGTTATACCCAATAACCTTATAAATATTTCTAGCTTTGATTTTGGATAGAACAACTCCATCAGGCCATTTACATTGAAGGAATCTATGAGAATCAACAAAACAGTCAGAAGGAAGGTTAGAAATAGCCTTGACAATCATGTTATAAGTTTTCTTTTGAGAAGGAGGGATGCCAAATCTGCTCCTGAATTCATCCCAGCTGATAAACTTATCATTTTCAAAGAGGGAAACAAGATGAGAGATGCCAAGACTGTTCCAATGGCGAGCAGAGCACCCTTGGGAAAGGGAAAGGGGTTTTCCCGATAAGTGAAGATTCCACCAGATGGATCTCTCACCATATAAATGTTTATCATCATGGAAACCCTTATTGGTAATATGAATCTTGACTTGATCCCAGGCTTTCCATATGATTTTGAAAACAACAGGCCCCTTAACAGCAATAGGGAAATCACCAAGAATCAAGTCACAGAAGGGGAGCTTCTTCCAACTTTTAGCATGCTTAGGAACACCCCTTTCAATATTATGCCTAACGAGGATTTTCCATGGATCATAACCATCCATAGAATGAAAGATCCATTTGGCAGCCAACGCCACCCCTTGAGTTTTAAGATCTTTAAGCCCCAGGCCCCCCAAAAGTTTATCAGTATAGCACCAGGCCCAATTAACAACATGTAATTTTTTACCTCCTTTACCATCAAACCAAAGGAAATTCCTGACTGCCTTTTGAATTTCTAGAATCTGATAGTTACTGAACATCCAAGCAGAGGAGAAATAAATGTTATAGGATGAAAGGATTTTTTGACAGACTTGAACTCTGCCAGCTAAAGATAAAAATCTATTATGCCATTTGCCCAGTTTATTGGTGATCTTGTCCTTAATCCAGAGCCACATATCCTTGAGGGAGGGTTCGATGGAGAAAGGAATGCCAAGGTATTTGACAATCATGTGCGGGTCACCCCATTGAAAGTTATGAAGTTTAAACCAGTCGAGAGGATTATCCAATCTACCAAGGCATATGGATTTGGTATGTGAGATCCTGGCACCAGATATAGAATAGAAAAAATTAAGTTTGGATAGGAGGGAATCAAAGTTATTAGCAGTGAACTCAAGGAAAATGGCAGTATCATCAGCAAACTGGGAGTTGAGAAGATCTTCATTATTGGGGAGGGAAATGCCCTTAACAGGGGGAGAAAAGGAGGTATCTCTTAGAATGTAATGTAAGGCTTCAGAAGCAATGACAAAGAGAGCAGGGGCCAGAGGGAATCCCTGTCTAATGGATCTCCCAAGAGGAAAGGCCTCAGAAAGAGAGCCATTAACATCAATTTGTGCCATCACATCTTTAAGTAGAACCTGAACCAAATCACAGAAGGATTTAGGAAAACCAAAGGATTTTAACATCATGGATATGAACCTCCACTCTATTCTATCATATGCCTTTTCAAAATCAAGAAGAAGCATGGCCGAGTTCTGTTTGGAACATGTAGCTCAGTTCATGGCTTCCCAACTAGTGATGATATTTTCAAGAATAAACCTACTCTTGATGAAACCAGTCTGGGTGGCACATATAAATTTAGGTAAGATGTCCACCAGGCTAAGAGCCAGGATTTTGGCAAGAAACTTGTAGGAGACATTGAGGAGGGTGATAGGATGCCAGTTCTTAATGAGAGCTTTGTCCCCATCCTTGGGGATAAGTTTAATGATCCCCCTATTTATAATTGGGCCAAGGGAACCATTAACAAGGGCTTCAACATATATTTTTTGAAGGTCTTTAGAAATCCAGCCAATGTTGGCTTTGAAGAACTCCACCAGGAGGCCATCTGGCCCAGGTGCTTTGTCGTTATGGAGGGAATTAATAGCCTTTTCAATTTCCTCAATAGTTATATCTTTAGACAAAATATCAGCATCATTGCTAGAAATCTTATTCGGGATCAGGGGAGAGCATTTAATTCTCATTCTTTCAGCCTCTTCAGAGTCCTCGGAGGTGAAAAGGCTTTTGTAGTAATCAACAAAGGCTTTTTTAATGCTATCTTGATCGGTCACTTCAAAATTGTCAACTAAAATTCTGTCCATAGATTCATTAGACTGCTTATGTTTTATGAGGTTAAAGAAAAACTTAGAACCCCAGTCACCATCCTGAATCCAATGAGCCCGAGATCTAATCCTCTCACCTCTAAACTTAACTTGTTGATGTTTCCTAAGAGCATCCTTGGCAGAGATCATAGAAGCGGTAAGGACAGAGTTTGAAGGAGAAGATTGAGCATTGGCTTCAGCTATTTGCAGCTCAGATGAGAGAAGATTTTCAGAGAACCTATAATCCTTGGCCCTCTTTTGGCCAATGGTTTTTAAGAGATTTTGCCAGGCGAGCAGGTTGATTTCCCATCTATGAGAGTGAGAGGAGGAAGGGAAGTTCATGAGATTGATATGCCTAATGATGGAAATGACAGCCAAAAAATCCTCATCAAGGAGCAGACTAGTGTTAAGTATAAATTTTGAGTTGCGGTTCCTAGAGCGGGCCGAAGAGTTGATAAAGCTAATGCAAGCAGAGATAGGGTGATGGTCTGAAAGGGTAGCAGAGGTGGCAAGAACAGAGTTCCACTGGCTATCAAGAATGAAGGAGAAGAAGTTTTTGTTACAGTAAAAGCGGTCCAGTCTAGAGTAAATCCTAGAATTGCCTTGTTGATAATTACACCAAGTGTGCCATAATCCATGGTTATAATGTTTGTTACCAGAGAGAGGATCAAAAAGATTTTTCTCAATCTTCATCTTAATCCAGTGGGTTTTTTCCTGGTCTTTCCCGTTAAAAGGGAGCCCTCCAAGCTTATCATCCTGCGATTCTACCATATTGAAATCACCTCCAATAATCTAAGGGATGTTGGGTAAATTAGTTATCCAATCCCAAAGAGTAGATCTTTCTTTATGATCATTTGAGGCATAAATGCTACATATGCCAAACTCAGAATTGTTATGTGTGATGGTAATCCATACAACCCTATGACTGGGAGAAAAACCATAACCAGTAATAACCCTGCCCCATTTAGGGTTGACAAGTAAATAAGTACCTCCCCTGCCTCTGGGGTGTGAGGTATAAAATTTAATAGCATATTTCCATATGAAATTAAGATTAGACTCTAGGACAAAACTGACAGCCTTAATTTCCTGTAGCATAAGGAAATCTATAGATCTATAATTATTAATGAAACTTTTGATAACATATTTTCTATCAGAGGATTCGAGCCCTCGAATGTTCCATGAGATAATATTCATGGCACAACATGAGTCGGGGACTTACGCTGGATTGTCACTCCATCAGTAGGAGCCATAATAGCTAGGAGAGATTCTCCATGTTTTTTGTTCGAAGGATTCTTGTTTTTGGAACCAACAGGTCTCCCCTGTTGTTTAGAAGCCTGTAGATTAACATTAAATTCATCTTCATTATCTGACACAGCAGGGGATTGAGTGTCAACCTCCATAGAATGTTTATTCTGGATGGGAATAGGGATGGAGATAATACTAGAGGTACTAGCTGGAATAACTTCCAGAGAGCAATCATCATCAATTTCTTGGAAGACTTTTGGCGGGAGTTCAAGGTTAGGGTCTGGTGGGCTAAGCTTCGCAGAAGACTTAGAATTGGGTTTACTCGATTCAGAAGAGAAATCATGATTAAAGTGGATATCGAGGTTGGAGAGACAAGGAGAAGAAACTAGAATAATAGCTAATGGGGCAACCTTTGGAGTAAGGTCAATCTTGGGAGTGCTCCTATGCTTTTTGGTAACAATTTGAAAGCCTTCATTAGATGCAGGGTTGTCGACCATGGCAGACAAGTCAGGGAAGGCGGCTGGAGTCTGAGAAGGAAGATAGGAGGGAGAACATGGGTTAAGGACAGGAGATTGGTTCGTGGGATGAACAGTAATGCCTAAATTTAAATCTAAATTGTTCAAAGGGGTATTAGCAGAGGTTGGTTTGGCCGGGGGCGGTTTTGAATTCACAGAAGGCTTCTTCCTGATAATCGGGCAGTCTTTCCTAAGGTGGCCCTCTTTTTGACAAAGGAAACATGCATTCAGGCCACCAAGAATTTCAATGGGGCAGGTGAAGATGTCACCTTCAATATTGACACTAAGGTCAGGCGAAAACTCTTTACCAGGCACTAGCAAAATGAGAACCCTAGCGTCCATATGTGGAACAAGTTTAATAGTTTCGTCCATTCGAACCACTTTCCCAAAGGGTTCCAGGAGTTGGGGTAGGAATTTCCACAGAAATAGGGGCACATTTTTAACCAAAATCCAACGAGGAGCAGAAAGCGCAAGAACTTCCTCATGCACAACCTCTGGTGACCAAGCTAGGGCATGAAAAGAAGAATTACCGATGGTCCAATATTGTTTTTTGAGAACTTCAGCTTGAGATTCACTGTTAGCGAAGAAAATAACATACAATCCTTTTTGCAACTGTCTACAGAATGAAATATACAAGCCTAATTTTAGATTCCAATAGTTGTGAAACCAGTCATCCAAAAACTTGCGTGGAGGACACTTATCAATTTCCAGAGTAGAAAAGAAAATAGCAGAGCTACGCAGCCTATTCTTTTCTTTCGTAATTTCAACAAGCATTTCTGAATTAGGAGCAATGGAGAAGGGTAACAGGGCATCCCTAGGATTCTTACCGAATTCAGAGGGTCCGAGTCTAGAATCTAGGCTAAACTTGGCTTTGGCATCGATAACACCAGAGCACGCGACTGCCTCAGAGAAGGATTTGGAGTTAGCGGGATGAGATGATTTAGGGTTGGTTTTAACGGCGTCAATTTTGGGATCATAGGGTTTAATTACAGAGGCAATGGGTACGGCCTCTGTCGGAGGATAGAGGCCATCATTTTTATCAACATTCATCTTACAAGCATTAAATGAGAAACATGGAAAGTCCACACCTGGCACATTCGGTCTGCCGGAGGAAGCCAGTTGCCGTCTACCACCCGGGGAGGTTTCACCGGTAATCGCCACTGCAACGCAGAGAAGTGATCGCATCAACTGCCGAAAATGCAGAGCCAAAAAGACTTCTAAATTCATATTTATTATATTAGAATTAGAATTTATATATAATATAATAGCATTATATTATATATACAATAATATTAATCATATATAATTAAAAATATATATCAATAAAAAAAATTAATATTATTTATTATATTTTACAAAATGATTACATAAATTATGATTAAGATTTAAATTAATTATAATTTATAGTCAATAATTATTTAAATAATTATACTTCAAAATTTCTTATTGCTACAAATACAATTATATAAAAAATTATAATTATATAAATTTTTAATTAATTTAAAAATATTTAATAATTATAATAAATTCATTAAAACTAAAGGTAAGTATTGGCCACTACGTGGCAATTGTTTTTAGATATGTTGTGAGGTAATATATATAATAGATAGATAATATGCATAAAGCAATTGATTGGTTGATCAATGGAGTGTATGTAATGAGGCTTTAGCTTAGCAACACACTATTTAACAATAAAGAATTTCTGTCAACCAAATAAACATGGGGTTGAGAAAATAATAAATCCCAAAGTGCTAAAGAAAAGTTAAGCATGGCATGAAGTATAAATATAAATTTCTAAATTTACAATACTACAAAGTTATTGTAAAAGTTAAAATTGTAGATTATTATGGCTTAGATAAAGTGAAACGCTCTTTGAAATTCTAATTAGTTAAAATTAATTTGGAGTGAACCATTTTATCACTATATATATTTATTTTTTAAATGGGTAATTACACTTACTCATAGACAAATAACTAACTTTCCTCATGTTTCTAAGACCATCCAAAGTAAAACCTTTTTAGGATAATTAAAAAATTGAAGCTCAACCCATGTGTAAATGTAAATTATTTTTTAAATTGTAAAATCTAATAATTTATAGAATAAAATTATTTCTTCTACTTTCTCATCAATTGACCAAACTAGTACCTCCCAACAATAAAAACTCTATAAAAATCAAAATATGACTGATTAATGTACATGTAGAGGATGACATCACTTTATATTTGATAGGTTATAATTATCTAGTTAAAGACAACTCATTTGATAAGAAGAAAAAATTTATAATAAAAAATTATTTAAATTATATAGTCCAAATGCTCTTAAATGGGTAAGGCAATTTGTGAGGTGTTATTTTATTGCTCATTATATTGCTTTTCGGTTTAATATTTGAAAGCATTTTTAAAAATATTTCTTAATGGATAGAAAATCGTGTAAGGTCATTATTGCTATATTGCTATTAGGATTCAATGGTGCAGTTTTTTGAGTCAAACTCATTGACCCATGTTTCATGAGTAGTGGTTCACAAGAACCTATCTCTCCTGAGAATGAATGGAACACTTAGCACTCATTGCATCTAGGTGATGCTCATAGAGGTGAAGCACCGCAACTTATCGGGAGGTCATCCATCCCAATATTACTCCAGCTCAAGCGCACTTAACTACAAAGTTTCCTCCATGGTTAAGCCCACTTTGCTTGCAACCCCATTTGCACAATACTTGTTGAAGGTTTTGCAAATGGGGTTGCAAGAAAAGTGAGCTTAACCATGGAGGAAACTTTGTAGTTAAGTGTGCTTGAGTTGGAGTAATACTGGGATAGGTGACCTCCTGAGAAGTCTCAGTGCTTCACCTTTGTGAGCATCACCTAGGTGCAATGAATGCTACATGTTCCATTCATTCTCACGAGAGAATGGTTTTTGCATTAAATGAAATAAATTTTATAGAAATAAAGTTAGAATTAGGCATGAGTTGTTTCTGTTAGGTGGATTTAGCAAATTTTATTAAAAATTGTATAAATTTTACTAAAACTTGTATAAATTTTGCCTTATGTGTGGGATTTTCACAAACAAGCACTTGACAAAAAGCTAGAAATGAGCACTTTTTATCCAAGTAGGTCTTATTAATTTTTTTGTCATTTTCCATTAGATATTGTAGGTTGAAGCTATTGTGTTTTTCTTCTTCAATAGGGCATATATTTTTCCTTAGAACTCCTTTTTTCAAAAATGAATATGCGTTGGAAATATATTTGACAGCATTACACAGCTAAGGCTATTTTTTTTCAAATTTTGTTTTGAACTTTAATTGTATTAAGAAATCAAAATTTGGCCATTAAATGCCTAGAAAGCATTGTAATAGATAATAAAAGGCCTTGTAAATGCATTAATTATAAAGTGTCAATCTTCAAATATTTTGGGGGTGATTTTTGAGACTGGTGGAAAGTAGGGTGTATCATGTGTCTTCTTTCTTGCAATTTTCCTCATTCTTTGCAATCTTATTTTCTACTCTCATGGATGCATCTATAATTCCTATTTTATTACTATATAACTATTTTGAATAGAAATCTAAGATGATAATATATCTAAAAGGACATGGATATCGTTGTGTTACAAGGGGACTTGAAACTAAACCTCAAGATGATGTAGAAAAAATATAATGGCTTAACAAATGTGATGAATCCTTTGGTACTCTATGTATGTTAGTATCCCTAGCCTTTTTCACATTCAATCTACCACTACACCAAATGGAGTGTGGACCACTTGGGAAATTTTCTTTGGTAAGAAGGATGAGTTAAGAGGTCATTGATTGGAGACTAAACTCAAAGGGTTGAGTCCCACTAATTTTCACACTGTACAATACTTTTTCACAAAAAAACTCAAATATGTAAGATTGTAGTTGGAATAGTGTGGAATCAATAAGGATAATAAGAAAATGATATTCAACATTTTTTCTAAGCTTGGTCCAAACTTAAAGCTCACTAGGGAACAAGATTGTAAATTGGTTCTAATGGGTACAATTCAACCCTCTAAGTCACATTCCTTGGTTATTGATTGAGACAAAAAAAGAGAAAGGGTTTTTCATGTAGGATAAGAAACAAAAGAATCAAGGAGATAAGAAGAAAGATTAGAAATATACTACTTCAAAAGAAATAATTACACCTCTTCATCAAAAGGTGGACAAACTATGAAGGAAAAGGTCAAGTTTCCTTACTATAAAAAGGTCTGTCCATGATGAATATACTTGTGTAAAGAAACAAACATATCACCTTTTATATCTTCTATAAAATAACAATATCAAGGTGTTTGATTCAGTCAAACAAAGTTCATCAAAAGGGTATTTTAGGACATAGAAAAAAGTAAGGGAAAATGAAAGGGTAAGGCCCTAGTTGGTGTTTCTTCATTAAAAAAATTCTTAGATAATTTGGGTGCTTTGCATCACATGGATTCTTCAGAAGATGATTTCACCTCTTTAGATCCATGTTTTATGCCTAACATACTAATTGATTATGTCAATCCTATTAAAGTGCATGGGAGAGGTTATGTTGATGTGGGTAGAGGAATATTTGAGGATGTCCTTTGTGTTCCATATTTATCAACTAATCACCTATATGTTTATTTGATGCAAGGAGGGTAGGAGACGGGGCCAAGGGCACACCCAAAACCAACCACCTTGCAGATACAATGCGAAATTACACAACAACACAGTGAGAGAAGAGAAATGCAGATATCATTATCATTAATCAATCAAAATCAATACATGCCAGGCTATAAGGCCTTCCTGGTTACGACCATATACATCAGAGTGTATTACAATTCGATCTTCTTACAACATAGATCTCAGACCTTTAATATTCTAACATTTTCCTTCTTGCTCTAAGACTTGCTTCGAAACTAAGAACATACAAAAGAATATATACAAGATTCCAACATAGTAGTCGGCGCTCAAATGCAAAGGTGAGACCCAGATTTAGGTCCACACGGATCCCCAAGATAGATCCCAGCTATGAAATTAAATAAAGAAGTCGGCCACCAACACCAATTCCAAAATAAACCAACTCAGCAAATCAAAAGCCGAGCAACAGAGCACTCGGTAAAAGAAAATCTGAGCAACAAAAAAAAGCATGAATGAGCAAATCGGCAAGGATGCCGAGAAACAGAAGCTGAGTGATAGAGAACATACTGAACTGAAAGTAAACATATTTTTGGTTGAGCAGGATTGCCAAGGACCCAAGATGCTCCTGCATCAGACACCTGGGGTTGAAAAGAAATGATTGCCCGAATCATGTATCAGGTCCACCCTGAAATGAATCCAACTTACATTGAGAAATCCAAGATGAGTCCTTAATCGGTCTATTTTTTCACTTTACCAGATATTCCATGTATTCTTTTCCTCTTGTACTTCTACCAACTCTCTGTTTCAAGATCTTCTCAACTTCCTCTATCTGCTTCTTAGGATAATCACTTGGTATTTTCACTTTTTCATCAGGTTCATGATATTCATACAAGTCTGAAATATTGAAAATAGGTGATATATCCATGTCATCAGGTAATTCAACTTCATAAGCATTTCCACTGTCAAATCTTCTCAGTATTTTACAAGGACCAAATTTCTTCATCTTTAGTTTCCCATATGTTCCGATAGGAAATCTTCCTTTCTTCAAATGAACCATCACAACATCACTAACTTCAAATTTCCTATGTCTTCTTGATCTTTCTGCATCATCTTTGTATTTCTAATTACTTTTCTCCAGCTTCTGCTTTACATCCTTATGCAATGTCATCATAAATTTTGCAAATTCTTCTGCTTCAACACTTATTTTCTCTTCACCAACAATGTCTCTCAAATTTGATATACCTCTAGGTTGTGTACCATGAAAAATCTCAAAAGGTGTCTTTCCAGTACTTCTATTCATTGAACTGTTGTATGCAAAGTCTACTTGTGCCAACATCAAATCCTAATTGCTTGGTGTGTCTCCAACTAAACATCTCAATAGGTTACCCAAAATTTTGTTTACCACTTTTGTTTGTCCATCATTCTGTGGATGAAATGTAGAACTAAATTTCAACTTAGTATTTAGCTTCTTCCAAAGTGTTCTCCAAAAATAACTTACAAACTTACTGTCTTTGTTAGAGATGATACTCTTTGGTAATCCATGCAACTTGACAATCTCCTTAAAGAAAAGATCTGCTATATGAACTGCATCTGATGTTTTCTTACATGGTATAAAATGTGTCATCTTAGAAAATCTATCCACAACAATAAATATAGAATCATTACCTCTTGTTGTCCTCGGAAGTCCAAGAACAAAATCCATGCTGATATCACTCCAAGGTTTCTTAGGAACAATAATAGGTGTATACAATCTAGTATTCTAACTCGCTCCCTTTGCAATTTGATAGACTCCATAACTTCTCACAAATTTCTGAACATCCTTGTACAACTGAGGCCAAAAATACCTCTCCTTCAGCAAACTCAATGTTTTATCAATGCCAAAGTGTCCAGCCAATCCACTACTATGTTTCTCCTTTATCAGATTAGTTCTCATTGATCGTCTCGGTATACATAACTAAATTCCTTTAAAAAACATATCTTCCTAAATGAAATAGTCTCCATACTTACTTGATTGATTTGTATTAGGTGCTCTATACACTCTCCACTGCTTTGAAAAATCAGGATCATTTTCATACAAATTCTTCATGTCATCAAAGCCAAGAACTTCAATTCTCATTTCAGTCAACAAAGATCTTCTTCTACTCAATGCATCAAAAAATCTATTAGATACTCCACTCTTATGCTTAGTCACAAATGTAAATCTCTACAAATACTCTATCCATTTCATATGTCTATGATTCAACTTATTTTGACTACCCAAATACTGTGAAGCCTTATGATCAGTATACAACACAAATTCATTTGGCATCAAGTAATGCCTCCATTTCTTCATAGCTTGCACAATAGCATAGAATTCTTGATCATAGATAGATATTTCCTCTTTGCATCATTCAATTTTTCACTAAAGAAAGCAACAGGTTTACCTTCTTGAGTCAATACAGCTCCAATTGCACTTCCACTTGCATCACATTCAACTTGAAATACCTTATTGAAATCAGGTAAGGATAGCACAGGTAATTCAACAACCTTCAACTTCAAAGCTTCAAAACTCTTATCAGCTCCATGTGTCCATTTGAACTGTCTTTTGTCTCCTCTCATTGTTTCAGTCATAGCATTGCATATAGAACTGAAATTTCTAATAAAATTCCTGTAAAAACTTTCCAATCCATGAAATGATCTTACCTCAGTAACATTCTCAGGTGTAGGCCAACTCAATATAGATTCAACCTTCTTTGGATCCATCTTCAAACCATTAGTTGAAATCACAAAACCCAAATATACAAGTTCTTCTTTCATGAAGGAACATTTCTTCAGATTTATTAGCAAATTTTCCTCTTTCAACCTCTGTAGCACTTGTCTTATATGCATCAAATGTTCTTCTCTGGTTTTGCTAAATATCAAAATATCATCTAGGTATACAATCACACATTTGTTCAATAATTTCTTCAAAACTTCATTCATCAATCTCATAAATGTACTTGGTGCATTAGTTAAACCAAAAGGCATAACCAACCACTCATACAAACCTTCTTTTATCTTGAAAGCGGTCTTCCATTCACCAACTTCTCTGATTCTAATATGATAATATCAACTCTTTAAATCAATTTTGGTAAAATACTTTGCTCCACTCAAACAATCCATTATGTCATCCATTCTTGGTATAGGAAACCTATACTTGACTGTGATCTTGTTTATTTCTCTGGAGTCAGTGCACATTCTCCATTCTCCATTCTTCTTAGGTGCCAACACCGCAGGTACCTCACATGGACTCAAACTTTATCTGATTAAGCCTTTGTTCAACAACTCATGAACTTGTCGATTAAGCTCTTCATTCTCGGTAGGTGTCAACCTATGTGGTGCTTTATTTGGTAAACTAGCTCCAAGAATTAGATCCATACAGTGACTGATATCTCTGATTGGTGGCAAATTATCAGGTACATTATTTGAAATGATTTATTTGTATTGAGTCAACAACTTCTCAACTTCCACAGGTATGTCATCTTCTGCATTCTTACTTGGTTTGTTAGGAATCAAAGCATAACAAATATCATCTCTTTTTAGGTCTTTAACAAACAGCCTACCATCCATCAGAAAAACTTTCGCAGATGTACATAACTCATCAACAAATTCTTCAATCAAAGGTAACAAAATTTGCTTCTTCCCATCAACCCAAATAGAATATCTATTCAACCTTCCATCATGTATAGCATGTCTATCATATTTCCAAGGTCTACCCAACAAAATATGACAACA
>MU223786.1:703788-714155 GCA_018584345.1 Thuja plicata | reverse complement strand
ACAAAATATGACAACAATCCATTGGCATAATATCACATAACACCTTGTCATAGTACTTTCCAATTTTTAGATTCACAAAACATTGTTCACTTACCATTAATGTGTGCTCATCTTTGATCCATGAGATTTGTTAGGGTTTCAGATGCTTCATCCTCTCTAACTGCAACTTTGAGACCATTTCTTCTGATGCCAGATTCTCTGAACTTCCACTGTGAACAATGACTTTTTAAACCTTATCTGCAACCCTACATCTGGTTTTGAACAAAATCTTCCTAACATGATCTTGCTTATCTTTCTCACTCCATAGTATCCTTTGGATCATAAGATTCTCAGGTTCATTTGATGACTCTTCTTGCACTAATGCATTTTTTCTACTGCTACCACCTTTCTTGCTTGCATGTGTACATTCAAAGGATTTGTGTCCTTCTTCACCACAATTGTAACAAGTTACTTGGAACCCTCTTCTGCTATAACCACCTTTGGAGTAGTTACCTCTTCCTTGGTATGAATTTGCACCTTTCCATTCAGTCTTTCCTTTGTCTTGACTAGTGTCTATATTTGACTTGTCTGGTTCAGATCTACTATTTTCACCATGAGATCTACTTCTTCCTCTAGGGAATCTACCACCTCTATCTCTTTGTCTTTGTTCATATCTTCTGTTCAACTTTTCTTCAACTTTTAGGGCAAATTGGTAATGCCTCTTCAATGCCTTCCATCTTGATCAAACTGATTTCATCTTGTATGGAAGTTCTCAAGCCATTCAGATATCTTGCAACTCTTTCCACTTCATCTTCAACATGTCCAGATCTGATGTCCAATCTGTAAAATTCTTCAGTGTAGTCTTTGACTGACTTGTCCTTCTACTTCAAACTTTGCATTCTCTGAACTAGGTTAATCTAATAATCACAAGGAAGAAACTTGCCTTTCAATTTTTTCACCATCTTATCCCATGCCTTGATTTTGTCTTTACCTTTCTTCTTTCTATCCAACTGCAGATGTTCCCACCATAAGGATGCATGACCTTTCAATTTTGTGCTTTCAATATTCACCTTCTTATCTTGTGCAACATTCTCATATTCAAAATATTTTTCCATCTCAGTGATCCAGTCAATCAATTCATCAGAATCTAATTTTCCACTATACTTAGGGGGAATAAACTGAGGTGTGGACTTCAAGCTTGTCAAATCTCTTAGGAATCTTTCCTCTTCTTGATCCATCACAGGTGCAGGTGCAACTTCACCTTGAACCTCTTCAAATTCATCATCACTAACATCTTCAAGATGTCTTCCTCTGCGCTGGGCTGTCTCAACAACTTCCAATCTTGTAGCCATTTGTCTAAGCATATCAGCCATACCTTGATCGACATTTCCTCTCCCACAAACCATCTTGAAACTCTCTGCAATTGTAGGTCAGATTGCAATCTGCCAACCTACAACAAATATCTTTAGAGTTTACAAGGAGCCACAGATCTCAACTCGCTCTGATACCACCTGATGCAAGGAGGGTAGGAGACAGGGCCAAGGGCACACACAAAACCAACCACCTTGCAGATACAATGCAGAATTATACAGCAACACAGTGAGAGAAGATAAATGTAGATATTATTATCATTAATCAATCAAACTCAATACATGCTAGGCTGTAAGGCCTTACTGGTTACGGCCATATACATCAAAGTGTATTACAATTTGATCTTCTTACAACAAAGATCTTAGATCTTTAATATTCTACCATTTGCCTTCTTGCTCTAAGACTTTCTCCTAAACTAGAACATACAAAAGAATATATACAAGAGTCCAACAAAGTAGTTGACACTCAAATACAAAGGTGAGACCCAGATTTAGGTCCACATGGATCCCCAAGATAGAGCCCAACTATGAAATTAAATAAAGAAGTCGGCCACCAACACCAATTCCAAAATAAACCAACTCAGCAAATCAAAAGTTGAGCAACAGAGCACTCGGCAAAAGAAAAGCTGAGCAACAACAACAAGCATGACCGAGCAACTCGAAAAGGATGCCGAGCAACAGAAGCTGAGTGACAGAGAGCAGACTGAACTGAAAGTAAACATATTTTTGGTTGAGAAGGATTGCCAAGGACCCAAGATGCTCCTGCATCATTATCTTATCACTCACAATGATTCTGGAAAATAGCTTAAGTCCACACCAGAGACAATGGTAATTAGTGAGATGCACAACGAGTATGTTGTTATTATGGGAAAATTAGATTGATCATCAATCCAAATTGTATCATTTTTCTCACTTTATTCCCGACTCTCCATCAATATTCCTACTCGTTCATGAAAATGAGATGAGTTGTTTAAAGCGCCAACAGTTTGACCACATGAACTACCACTACTTGTAGAAAATAATTCAACATGATGTGGTTTTAGGGTTGTCTTCTATTCAATTTTCTACTGGAGTTTACTGGGGATGCATTTTTGGTAAGCATCCTGATGATACATATGATAAAGGTAAAATATGGAGAGCTAAATAGCTATTGAAGGCTGTACATAGTAATTTTGTAGGACCATTTCCACAACCATCTTTCAATAGGGCTAGATATATATGCCTTGAAAATCATTGGTGACTTTTATAGATAAACATGGGTTTACTTTCTGAAACAAAAGTTTGAGGTCTTTGAGAATTTTCAAGATTTCAAATCTTTTGTAGAGAAATAATCTGGGAAGTTTATCAAGATTCTATTAATAGATAATGAAGGTAAATATGTTAACAATCAGTTGGAATAGTTTTGTGATTTTGAAGGTATCAACATGAAACACAAAATTCCATATAGTCCTCAGAAAAATGGTGTCACGGAACACAAGAACAAGTCCTTGAAGGAGATGAATAATTGTATTATCCACCACAAATATTCATCATCTAAGTAGTTATGTAGAGGCCATCAACTGTACATGTTACATCTAGAACTAAGTTCCTCACAAATCTGTGAAGGGGGTGACTCATTTTCAAGCTTGGACTAGTCAGTAGTTAAGAACTTCAAAGTGTTTGATTCTCTTGTATGTTCTCACAGTTTGGATGAGAAATGCAAGGCTGTGGATCTGCAAAGAAATCCTTTCATATTTATTGAGTATCCTGATGATGTAAAAGGCAATAGAATTCTACATCCCACTACTTATGAGTTGCTCATTTAGAGAAGTGTTTTTAAGGAGATTTTTTTAGTACTTCTCATACACTTCTACATCCACCATTACATTGGATAAATTGCATCATGATGATAGTTCTTTAGAGGATATTAATCCTCCTAATTTTGATGAAGATTCTTCTTCCTCAACTTCATATGGTGATAGTGATGATGATAATTCACATTCCTCTCCTAATCATCATTTAGAGGTTGACGATTCTCTTCAAGACCCTACAATTCTCGCATCTCTTTAGGATCAATAGACATTAGATTTATCTAGTGGTTGGACTGGTGATTCACCAGATACTAGAAGAACAAGGTCATATTTTTAGCAAGCCCCACATGTCTTCACCGTTTTACTTTATGATCCATAGTCTTTTGGAGAAGCTTCAGGTGTTCCCAAGTGGGATGTTTTAATGTAGGAAGAGTTCAATTCCTTGGAAAGGAATCACACGTGGGATTTGGTCCCTCTTCGTAAGGGAAAGAAACTTATTTGATGAAAGTGTATATATCAAACAAAATTTGTAGTAGATGGGTTAGTTGGTAGTTATAAGGCCCATTAAGTAGAAAAATGATTAACCTAGGTTCTTGGGATTGACTACTCTAAGACCTTTGCACCAATTATTAAGATGAATTCTATCCACTTTTTCATAGCTATAGTTGTAGCCCATCATTGTGAAGTTCATCAAGTGGATGTCAATCTAGTGTCTTTCTTCATGATGACCTTTAGGAGAAAATACACATGGAGTAGTCGTAGGGGTTTCTTCAAGATACCACACTTGTGTCTCAACTTTGAAAGTTTCTCTATGGCCTCAAACAAGCTCCTTGGGCTTGGTATGCCAAGATGGACCCATTCCTTCTAACAATTAGTTTTACTTGATGCAATTCTGATCTAGATATATATATTCTATATTAGGATGACACTCTCATATTTCTGGGTCTCTATGTTGATAACTTGTTGATCACAAGGAGTCACTAATCCACCATCAAGGCAGTGAAATTTTTTCTACATGATATATTTTTGATGTCAAACTTGGGTGTTATATATTACTTCTTGGAGATTGAGATTACTTAGTCTTGTTTAAGTATCGTCCTTAGACAACCCAAGTATGCACTTGATATGCTCTCCATATTTTGCATGGATGATTGTAAGCCTACACTGACTCCATTTTTTCAAGGGTCAAAATTGAGGCTAATTTCTCTTCACCCTTGGTTGATGGCACTTTATATCGACATCTTGTTGGGATTATTATCTATTTGACTCATACGAGACTCGACATTTCATATGTTGTGGGAATGGTCTCCCAATTCATGCAAGAGACACATGAATTTATGGAAAGAAGCTAAGATGATCCTTCACTGCACGAAGCTAAGAGTATCAACACACCATAAGATTTATGAGAACTCAAGTAAAACTGAATGCAAATTTGTTTTCCATAAATGTAATGCTCATAGAAATAAAAAATAAAAAATACAATCATTTAAATATTCAAAAAGTTTTTAATTTTTCAAGGTCCTTAGACCCTTCTCTCCAATGTGGCCAAGTCTCTAATGCCATAACATATTATTATTATCTACAAGTAACTTTGGTTCAAAAGAAAAGAACCCTTAAGTACCCAAATCCATGACCATCTGATGAAGGTGAAACCCTCACCTTTTCTAACAAAGTATCCATAGATTTGGTCTTCATAGAAGTAATATTACACTCAACAATATATGCATTAGCTTATACAATGTGTCAATTCTAACACCTCTAGTAATTACCATAGTCATAACTTTCAAATTGGGTATCTCATTGACAAATCATTTGAAGCACTAGAAAGCTCATGATGTGATCTATCATTTCATTATATTTTAGAGCCTCTAAAGCTACATTGATACGTACATTTTCAGTTTATTTTGGAGCCTCTAAAGCCTTCAAAATTGAATTCATAAAATTTTCCAGCAATTTCCCAAAAAAAAATTAATATCTTAAAAACTAGACATGATCTTACAGAGAAAGATTTAGCGGCATCCTTATCTAGCCCATATAAACCTTTAGGGAAAGAATAGGGAAAATTCTTGCTCATTCTTTTCACTAAAAATAGTAACTGGATGGAAATGTAAGTTTGAGACACATTTTACTAACATCCTTGACTAGAAGAGAAATGATGGGGCATGGTCAATTGACTGTTGTTTGTGGATTGTTATCTAGTAACATGAAACTCATCTTAGGACGTGATTATCTAAGATCATCAAGGGCTTGTGGGTCTAGTGTGAATGAGAGTATTTCATCCAATCTGATGAGTCTTCTATCCTTGTAAATGGTATGTGAGTTATCTTGGTTTTTTTTATACCTTTTTGCTTGCATCCGCTAGCTATAACAAGCTCAATGATGATATAACACTATTAAAAGAACATGTTTCCATCATTTCCTTCTTTCCATTCATCTTTTTTCTCATTTTTCAGACTCTCTATGATCACTTGTATAGCCATTGATTTACCACCTCTTTAACCATTTCATTCTAGCCTTATCCCCCAATATTTTCTTTCGAGAGCACACACATGTTCTTTTAGCCCACATGTCCTCTTGAGAGGACACCATCATACTAACTCATTATCCTTCCTCATCCTTCCCATGACTGGGGTATCATGTTTATAGTCCTTATCCTTTCATATGAAGTATATTTATCTTCTTTGAAACAACACAATAAACTACATTGTCTCAGAGAGGGGTAAAACATAGGAACCCAAAATTGTCCTCACTTTGTTTTAAGTAAATATTTTTATATATTTAATTATTTTATCATTATTCCTATATTAATTAAATTTATTTATTTATTTAATTAATTAGCATCTTCTTCTATTATTTAAATGAATATGTTTATTTATTTAACTATCAAGTTTCAATCTTCCTTTCCATTATTAATTAAATAAATAAATTTTTTTTAATTAATTTATTCATTATTCATTTCTCTATAATCTTAGCCCTGTATTCACATGGATCACAATCTAATTCACATGCATGTGCTAAATGTCATTAATCTCTTAATTCACCTTTTTCATTTGCATTTCTTAACATGTATAGATTCAATGAACTCAAATATGTGTTACCAAAAGTCAACATCTCTACCTAAGTCTCAACTACCACTTAACTGTATCCTTCCATTTCAAATCATACTCTTAATCTTATTAATTTCTACTTGCTCTCTTATCTTAGTCATTCATCTTTTAACCTCTTAATCTCCATCCTTGATTCTCTTGAGGACCCATATAAAAGAAAATATTTCCTCTTCATTGGCCTAATCATCTAATACAAAATCTAACATACAATTATTGTGATTTTGGAGAACTCTTTTGATCTTGCTATTATTTTTCATCACATCTACATCAAAATAAATTAACCACTATAAATTGCTTCATGTCATCTTGCACATGTGCTAAATAAATGAGAACAAATCTTATTCCTACAAGATCTTGAAGGATAAGAGAACAAGGGAGTGGAGAGTTTCATGAAAGTGATGGTATAGCTTTGGTTCATTTTATGTTTTGCATTTTATGAAGATGAGCTCTATTAGTTGTTTGTTGAATTATTTTGTAGATTTAGACTAATGGTTTGGTTGTTAGAGTTTACAAATAGCTTTCCAAATCTAACATACACATTCATGTTCTAACTTAACAACATATAGCTATGGTATTAAAATATATTAATTTGAATGTTTATCAAACTCTTGTCTTGGTTGACATGCGTGAATTATGAAAAGTCAAGGACATGATAAATATATTTAAGACAAAAAATCAATACATGCTAAAGGGGGATAAAATTCAAGACACGGATCATAATGAAAGTATAGATTTAAGGAGAAAGGGAATGATTAAAGGAAAGAGAAAAAATGTCCCACTATACTGGCATATGCACTCTATCAATTGAATGCATTTGCTAAAATGATTCTATTGGTTTACTTATAATTCCATTTATGTAGGCACCGACTTTGTACAAGCTCTAAGTAGCATACATGCATAGAGGATGAGTAACTAATATGGAATTTATTCTCATTGAAACAATGACATAGTAAAAATTCATGCAATAGAAGTTAGGGAACTATTTAACAGAGTGCCTCAAAGTATTGCATTCTTGAGAACTGAGTAGGTTGCATAATATCCACATCATAAGTTGTTAATTTTATAACTGATATCCAATATGAATCTTGAGAAGAGGTTCAACAAGATTAAGAGGATTTCTTGAATAATGCATGGATACTCATTCGTCACCTAACATAATAGATATAGAAGAGATAAAATAACAAACGCATAACATATTAATTGTTAGGATTAGGTAATACTGAGAGGGAGTGAATCGATATTACAACACTTAAAATAAACTTTGAACCAATTCAACATAAACCATAGGCATACAAAAATCAAAGGAACATAAAAAAATAACACAGTACTCATAACACCATTATTTATTTCGAGGAAACCCTAGCCAAGGGAAAACTCTGATGGGGATGATACCCACAAGAATGCACTAAAGTATAGTGTCCCTATTAGGAGACCTATCCCTATTAGGAGCTAAATATTACATAGTACAATTCTTTGTTAGAGGAATAACAACCCTGTTAAAAGTATACAACACCTTGTTAGGGGCCAAATGAGCATACAACTCTTACAATATACTTTTGTTACACAATGTTCTCAGTAATGAACAAACCAAGCATCAACAATGCTTAGATAGTTCCTGTTATAGCTCTTTAATGATCTTTGTCATTCTCTTCTCTGCCATTCGCATCTCCCAAAACCATATCTTACCCATCACATACTTCTCTCTACAAAATATCTTCATATATATATATATATATATGTATATATCTTTGCCAAGTCGGCTCTCTTAGATAAATATTACATAGTCGGCTCTCAATACAAAATACATTTGATAAAACAAATATAAAATACATAGTCAGCGATCTTACATAATCAAAATATATATTATCAACAAACATAATCTATCTTATCTTTTCGGGAGTCCACGTCATACTCCCCAAATCATCGCTTCAATTCAACAACTCTGTATCATTATTCTGCTATTGTCACCTATCTTTATTTCACTGTAACTCTCTGTAAACTTTACCAAAATGAAATAAATCTTAGATGAAGGTCATACATACTCCCTAGTATCTTCCTCTAAGATTTCACATCATAACTCATCGATCTCAATCTTGGATACCCAAAATACCTTTGTATTTCTGCTCTGTACTTAGTCGATTTCAAAATAGAATCACCAAAACTTAACTCCAAATCAATCGATCAATATGCCAGATGTGTTGCCATAAATGAAAACCAAAAGTGAATCATAACACACAAAATTGATCACTTGCCAAAAATCTCTCCCTTTGGCATTGATGGAAACACTTAACAAAAAAATGACTAAGTGTTCCAACAAAAAAAAATGGTCTCTTCTTCTTCTTCTTCCTCTATTGTTTTTCTCTTTTCCCTTATACATTATCTTCTCCTCTTCTCCCCTATTCATTTTTATCTTCTCTCTTCTCCCCCTTTGAAAACAATGACAACAATGCATAAAAATCAATAAGACTTGTGCTTTCTCACCAATTTCAAAATATCTTGAAAGGAATCTTCCAAGATCTTCACTTTTGTACTCCATTAATTAATCAATAGATGAATAACATGAATTATTCCATTCAATGAAAATGATTTTTTCTATGCTTCTTTCAACTCTGATGACATAGAGTTAGCCAATGATTCTGCAGTATTCTCCATGTCAGATAAGTGAGCTTCAATAATTGATAGCTTAGGAGTGATTAAACTCTTCAGCAAACCAAGCCTTTCCATGACTCTCCCTTTCTCAATATCTAATAAATTTATTTTAGCCAAAATTCTTGTTATTTGTTTGTCCAACTCCATTACAGATTGTGAAGAGGTCTCACAACTGTCCAACATACTATTCAAGGTTGCCCTGTCCTTGGTAATAATGTCTTCAATGTTTTGAACATGCCTGATAGGATTTATGCAAAAACTGAATAGTGTTCTGCCATGTGTAATACAACTCTTAGCATTTTTTTGTAATAGTTTTTAGAATGCCCAAGTCCCATGAGATAGACTGGAAAAATTCAAACAATTTCTTTTCTAAGTATTTCTTCTCTGCCTTTTCTTCTGCAATCTTTACCAAGTTCTCATAATGACCATCAAACTCATCAAGTGCCATCTTCAAGTTTTCTATATCATCTCTACTCTGGAAAACAATAGGTATTGGAAGAAATTTGTTGATAGTATCAATTTCTCTATTCATTACCTTAGTCTTCTTCTCACTCTTCTGCTCTGATCTCTCCTTTGATTTAGTAAGTGCGGTGAAAGCTAAGCTCACTAGATCATCCTTATCCATACGATCAACATCAACATATATAGGTTTTTCTTTCCTTGCAAACAATAAGATAGAAGATGTGTTTACCTCAGTTTTGACTTCATCTTTTTCTTCTTCTTCTTTCCGCTCCATTTCTTTCTGTACTTCCTCTCTTTGTTCTTCCTCTTTGTGTTCTTCATCCTTCTATTCTTCATTCTCTACCATAGCACTGTCAATGTTTCCTTCAAAAGGGTCCTTCTCATCATGATAATTTTCAAGTGTCACAGGCACACCAAAAACATAGAAATCTGGTTGCATAACATCTTCACTCTGCTCAACACTTGCCCCAATTGTCTTGGAACTCTCTCCCATTCCTAAGGATGTAGAAATTGTAGTTTTAGTAGGTGCAGTCTTCTCAGAAATTGATGACATAAGTATCTAATCCAATGCTCTCTCAGTCTCTTCAGTAACATCTTCATATTTTATTGCCATAGTTTTTACTAACCTTGCCTTTGTTCTCAATAAAGGTTTATGTTCAGCAAGCAGTTTGTCTCTCTCTTGCATAGAAACTACAGGTAACATTTTATCAATTACTTGAATCCTGATAGTCTCATCTTCAATGTGTGAAAGTTTTTTCCTTATCTCTAATCTTCCATACAACTCTACAGGTACACTTCCCTCAATCTCCAATAGATTCTTCTTAAAAAAAAGTAAATGATTTACTACACTATCTTCAATCTTAAGTTTGTCAGTGTTGGAAAGATTGCTACAATGTAGATAATTGTTATTTTGTCATTGATGTCAAACCTTAACTGGTGAGACTATCGCTGTATGTTTGAGTACCTTATCCATTGATTGATGAAGATTTGAAAAGAATGGGATAACAAGA
>MU223786.1:658336-675836 GCA_018584345.1 Thuja plicata | reverse complement strand
ATGTCAAATTCATGGGTCATTTTTGGAAGACCTTATGGAGAAGATTGGGAACTAATTTGTCCCACAGTTTTGCCTACCATCCTCAAACAGATGGTCAGACAGAAGTTATCAACAGAGTGTTGGGAAATTTGCTTAGATGCTTAACAAAGGAGTATGGACAAGCCTGGGATCAAGTGTTGCCACTGGCAAAATTTGCTTATAATGATAGTGTTAACAGAACTACAGGGAAAAGCCCATTTAAGATTGTATATGGGATACATCCACGTGGAGTTTGTGAACTCATAGAATTAAAAGGATAGCAAGTGATAAGTGGACATGCTGATGACTTTGCACAGTCTATGAAGGAGATACATGATCAGGTGAAGAAGAATCTAATTGAGTCAAATCAGAGATTAAAAGAGAAGGTGGATGAAGGAAGGAGAGAAGTCCAATTTCAAATTGGAGATCTGGTAATGGTACATCTGAACAAAGCCATATTATAGAAGGGGATTCCTACTAAGCTAAAAATGAGGAGAATAGGTCCCTGCAAGATACAGGAGAAATATGGGCAGAATGCCTATAAGATTGATTTACCTAACGATTTGGATATATCACCTGTGTTTAATGTGCAGGATCTTATTCCATACAGAGGACCAGTGATACCTGAGAGTACTCAGCAGATGGAAATAGGAAAAGATGTTTAGGATATACCGGTGAAAGCTAAGTCAAAGTTACAAGCAGAGAAAATCCTGGATTCACGAGTTCAGAAGACAACTCGACGAAGGGTATACAGAGAATACCTTGTCAAATGGTTAGGGTTACCAGAAGCAGAAGAGAGATGGATGGATGAAGAAGACTGTAGAAAAAAAGGAATTAGTTCGGCATTGCTGCCGACTAGTTCAAACTAATTTCTTCCTTCGCAGAGGGGGGAGTATGGTGCAGAGCACCCTAGGGTTTCTTGCTCCAAGCCCTAGAAATTAGCAGAGTGATCAATGGATCAGATCACGGTTAGCAGACGGCTATTTTCCATAAACCATTAACAGCTTTTAACCCTTAGCACGAAGGCGGTTAAACAAACAAACTGATGACTTTATGCTTATCGCACAGTCGCGAGGAGTTGGACGGTTAAATTGAAACAGTTGTGACTACGCGACAAAGTCTTATCACACAGTCAGAAGAGATCGGCGGTTAAGTCCTTTGGTGTGGAAACAATGCGATGACAGTGTATCACCAAGTCGCGAGGAAATCGGCGGTTAAGTGGATAAGTGCTGTGACAAGGAGATGACCGTGTGTCACAGGATCGCAGGACAATAGGCGGTTAAGTCACTCAGTCTGGCGATGACGCGACAAGGTGTGTAGCAAGGTCACAGGATCACAGGCGGTTAAGTCACTCAGTGTGGCAATGACGTGACAAGGTGTGTAGCAAGGTCACAGGATCACAGGCAGTTAAGTCAAAAAGTGTTGCGACAACGAGATGAATGTGAGTCGCGTGATCGCAGGATATAAAGCAGTGAAGTTTATTAGTACTGCGATATCGCGACTAAAGGAAGATTTGACTTGTCAACAACCCAGAGGGAATTGGAAAAGTCAGTGACACAGAGGAAAAAGGAGGTCCACGTCGATAGCCATGCTGAGAATGATGATAGTTGCAGGAAGAAGATGAAGAGCCGAGGTAGTTAGAATCTTCATACGGCGGGTAACCTAGAAACGGTTACGAATCAAGAAGAGGCCGAATATATAATCGAGGAAGAAGACTTGTAGAAGTTTGTTGTTGAAGAACTGAAATTGTGAAGGCTAGTAGAGGAAGTTTCTGTGTGTTTGAATTGTAATTTCCTGATTTTCAATAAAGAAGAGTCTTAGTGTGTTCTGTGTAGATTTGTGTTGTGTGCAGATTTCTGTAGAGTAGGATTTTGAATTCAGTTAAGCCTCATGGATGATTTTTGACTCTGATAATCCATTCTATGGAGTGTGACCGTCAAGAAGCATCCCTCATGTATTTGCATTCTATTTTTGTGTCTGTGACTGAGAAGTGGCTAGTCAGAATGGTAGACAAGTCCTAGGCGAGCTTAATGAATCGGCTAGAGAACTTGTAGGAGAGAGATATAGGAGAAGAAAGGTGCATGACTGACTTTATTCAGTTATGGAGAGAAAGATGAGATAAAGAGTGGAACATTTCGGTGGGTAGGAAACCTAGGAGAGAGGGAGCATAGAATTCCTTCTAGTCAGGGCCTGAGAGTAACCCTGAAGAGACTCAATAGTGAGTCTAGAGGATCCTGAAGTGAATAGGGTCCAAGGTAAGATTCCTAGCAGAGGGTAGGAGTCTAAGAGACAACCAATATGATCATATCACCTTTAGAAGTTTTTAAATAAATGTTAGGATCTGCCTCATTCTTGGAATATCCTAGTTTAGTTAGACAGTTGTCTATTCTTGCATACCAAGCTCTAGGGGCTTGTTTTAGTCCATAGAGAGCCCTTTTATGTTTTCATACATAATGTATTTTTTCATGTGTATTGAACCCTTATGGTTTTTCTATATACACTTCTTCAATTGAACCATTCAGGAAGGTTGTCTTAACATCCATATGATGTATCTTCCATCTTTTAGAAGCTACAATTGCAATGATGGTTCTTACTGAAGTATTTCTAGAAACTGGTGCAAATGTCTCTTCGTAGTCAATTCTAGCTTTCTGTGAGAATCCCCTTGTAACAAATCAAGCTTTATGTTTTTCAATGCTACCATCAGGTGCATATTTGTTTTTGAACAACCATTTAAAAGAAACAACTGATTTGCCTTTAGGTCTAGGTACTACATCCCAAATATCATTTTTTAGTATGGATTGATACTCTTCAATCATGACATCTTTCCAGGCTTGACTTGCTAAGGCTTCCTTAACATCAGTTGGTTCTTGATTTGTAAGCTCTGTTACCAATGTTGCATAACATTTTTGTGTTCTAGTTCCTTTATTTTCTTTGAACATTTCATCTGGTTCCACATTGTTTTCTTCAAACATTTTCCTTTCCCATAGTGTTCTTTTCTTGTTATAGACATCTTCATAATTTAGATTTAGAGGTTCAAGTTCTTCTAAGATATTCTCCCTCTCAATTTTAGTAGAGGGTTCTTCTTCTGATTCTAATTTTTGATTATGTTTAGAATCTCTGCATGTAATTCTTTCATCAAATTTTACATCTCTGCTTATTTCAACTGACCTTTGTCCTGGATTGTATATGCGATATCTGTTGATGGGAATTTGTGACCGGGTCTGCCAACAGAGGTAAGTTGACACCGGGTACTAGGGTACCAGTCAACTTCACCTGTAAAGGTTGTCTGGGGAAATGAGATTCCTTGGGCCTCCAAGCACATGAGAGTCGGGTCTCGATAGTGTGGGGCTTAGTTGGGAGATGTGATTGTTTTGTTTGAGGGGGATAGCTGGTTATCTTCAACTCGTCCACTCTGGGGATTTAGCTAAGTGAGGTTGTTTTTTCAAGCGTGCATTTACTTAGCAAATAAACTCAAAAAGATACTGCAGAGTTAGAAGTACTTCATCTACCTATAGTTATGCTAAACATTCAAAACATCAACAATGCTCTAACACACTACACTAAATACCGAAGAAATATACAACCATCAGTTTATATTTTATCAGTAGCAAAGGAAAGGAGGTCATTAATCTACTTTAAGCATCAGAGCAAAGGACATGAAGAACACAAAGCATAAAATACCATTAACCCAGAAGATAGAATGCCAACAACATCATTAAGAGAATTCTTCCTTCTTCATTAACGTCTTTTCTAGCAAGCACTAGTGCGTGGTACAATGATAACTCCAGGGGAGTATTTAACTACTGAAAGCTGAAAACTATGGAGCATTGAGCTCTGCAACTCAGAAATGAGAAAACTAGATTATTATTAACTATGGACTACAAAATCATCAATTTTTCCGACCCTTGGAATGAGGTCAGACTTATTATTTATACACATCCTCTGACCTAGACCTAACCCTAACTTATTTTACACTTTTCAATATAATATATTATCTGATGGCTAGTACTACCTGCACCATGTTACAAAAGACCTCGAGATGGAAAAGGCCTGACATGTCAGAAGAATGAGACAAGAAAGGTGGAGTGGAATAATCAGCCTCTAGAAGAGAGCCGGGAGGAGAAAGAAGAAATCTGATCCTCCAAGGATTGAGGCTACATTCCTCATAAATGGGAAAGTGGCACCCTATCTCTGATATGCCAGGATTATCTTTGAAGCGGCACCTTGGGAAGACCACCTGTCAGAAACCTCCCATCAAGATGACGTGCCTTGTTGCAGTTACCCATCTTTTGAAAACCCTCATTAACTTCCCTGAAAGTGACTGGTTGGCTTTGGGAACTAAGACATGAGTCATGTGAAGAATTCAAAAATGTGGAATCCAGAACTCCGGGATCCAGGAACTTGTGTTCCAAAATAATAAAGAATACAAAACATGGTGCTAATTAGATTCTCCCGGATTCGAAGAACTTTATTACTTTATGATTTTTCCCAAGCTTCCAACACTCTGCCTATGCTCTCCTCATCTATTCTCTAGATGCTATCCCACCGGCTATGGATAGCCTCCAATGCATTCTCAACTTCTCCAGCCCCACTCCAGAATTTGTCCACCATTTTGATGGCATCATGTGACTGGATCATGGTCTTTGACAATCTAGACAACCTGCCTTGGTCAAAATCTCTGGCTGGAAGATATAGGGACTCCATCTGCTCGTCAAAATTTCTGAGGACATAGTCCTTCAGGGTACACATTTCGATGGTGAAGGGATCAACTTGTGATACCCCGACCATGAATGCCTTGAATAATCCCAAGGGATATCAGGAAACTGCCAGCTTCTCTTTTAAGGTCTTAACCAGTTCCTTACAAACCTCAATTTTGAGGGTAAGTCTAGAGTACTAGACCTGGAGAGAATCATATGCCTCTTCTCCCAAAATATCAGACTCTATGGCAACCTCCTCACCTAGGTTGCAGATCTCTTCCAACCCGGCTTTCCAATTCTCATATTTTTCTAAGTCTTGCTCCTATATCTGTGCGGAGCTTCTCGCCTGGCTGAGGACGAGATCAACCCTGTAGAGGTTTGGGAGGGACGCCACTAGAAACTCTCTCATTGCTATTACTTGCTTGGCTGGCCACCCATCCACTGCTTGTGCCTTCTTCTTCATTATGCACAGAGAGTCCACAATGCCCTGTGCAAGTGACAATCCAGAAGAGGGGGTTCTGGGGTGGACTTCGGCTAAAGGCCATGTTAGTTCAGCCAGAAGTGCAAGGAGATTGGCATTTGTTTCTCTTTCCTCTTGCAGCTTCTGGCCCTACTTTATGTATCAGGCCTCTATCACCTTGGTAACCTCTTTTAGCAAGTCCAATTTGCCTTGCTTGTCTCTCTTCCCCAATTCTACCTCTATTATATTGTAGTCTTCAGGCCTTACGGCCGGTGCATCTATGTTTGTTGGGGGTGTTGCAATAACCACAACGGTACTACCTGTTGGGTTGGTCCAAAGACTATGGACAACCTGTGCCTTCTTGGGCTTCTTTACCTTGGCATTCCTAGCCATCATCTCGGCCAACAAGAGTGGAGCACTTGTGGCCACCACCGGGGCCTTCCTTTTCTTAGATTCTACTAGCTATTGGGGCGGCTAGGATGACCTTTTTGCCAATATTTGTTCATTAGGATCCCTTTCAGAATCTGGTAGTGCATTCACATAGTGTACGTTATCTTCAGGCTCCTCTCCTTGTTCTTGTTCAGGTTCTCCTTGTTCTTGTTCTTTTCTCATTTCCTATTCTCCGGAAACCTTGGTATTTTCCGCCATGCTGGCGTCCTCTACAATGTCACCTGAGATCTTTTCTATGGTCTCAGTCTCTGTATTTTCAGGGACTTCATCTTCCTTGGTGGTATCAGCAGCTTCTTCATTTTCCCAATCCAGGACCTCTTGGTCCATTTGCTGCTGCTGTTCCTGGGCCTTATTGGCCTCATCTTCTACAATATTCTCCTCCACTGCGACATCTTGTAGAGGTGGGTGAGGTCGTTGGCCAAATTTTAACAATGTGGCCACCGTTACTACCTCACCGAAAGTGCTCTGGGGCACTTGGTCACTCAAAGTTTCCAAAGGCACATGAAACATGATGGTTGGAGGTATGGTTGTTCCCTTGGGTCTGGGTTCTCTAACCATTGGTTGCTGGTTTGTGGGCCACCTTGGTAAATCCTTAGTCTCCTGGACCGGTATTCTTTCCTGCTCAGGTTCTGTTTGAATTTCTTCCCAAGCCTCTTGCGCTGATGTATCCTTTTCTATGGGAATTTCCTTTTCTATAGGGACTTCTTCTTTATCCTGAGTTTTAATTTCCTCCACTGCAACACTGACACCCTGCCGAATCTCCAGAAGCTCCTCCGCCAAGAAGGTATCATCAAAATCATCGTGTGGCAGAGAGGAGTCTGAAATATCTTCTAGTTCAAGAGAATCTGAACTTACATCTACTGGGGGCTTCTCGGGCATACCAAGGGCGGCGCTTGGTACAGGGGTCACAGGTGTTTTCTTTTTCCTTGTGAGCAAGGCCCCGACATCCAAAATGCTGGTAGACTCTGCCTCAACAAAAATCTATCTGCTCATCATTACTGCCAACGAAGGGGAACCTGCTGAGTGAGAAGATGCCATTAGAGTGACTAGGAGACTGGCAGATATGTGCATGCTTATTTGTTGGCTGGCCAACTTTGCCACCTCCATTCGCCCATGTAGCTGGGCCATCAAAAGGGTGAGAACCTGAGGAGGCACCTCGGGCACTTGGACTCCTTCTTTCTCTTTCCCTTTTCTTACACTTTATTTAGTGGCCATAGTGGATGAAGAAGGCCTGACATTGGCTAAAGAGGGAATGGTCTTCTTGACCGTTGATTTCTTTTGGGTGCTCTTGGGGCACACCCGGGAAAAGTATCTATGACTTTTCTCTATGATGGGGTGACATACCCATTCAATCGTTAAATCCTTAGGAGTGGCCCAATCCACTAGAGGGAGGTCTAATTTATCTAGCCCCTATCCTTTGTATGCTAGATCCTCTAGCAGCCCACCATCTTTGAAACCCTTCGAGAAAGTCTGAAGGTCCAGTGTTTCCATGAGCCCTTTGCTCATCCTTGTATGTTGTCGGGCCTAGAGATCAAAAATATCCTGGCAGTCAGCCCAGAAGTCTTCAATATCCTCCTTATGCAGTGGGGACACCTGAGGTAGTGCTATGGCAATCTTGCCATGGGGATCATAATTACTTTAGGCGTGGTTGAATTCAACCAGCCCAAAACTTTTCAATTCATTATCTACCTCCTGAGCCGCAGCAAGGCTATATGTGTAATCCCCAAAAGAGAAAGGGAATGGGACATTGATGAGCTTCTTCAATGTGAAGAAGGTGTGCAGATCCATCATTTGCCTACAAAAATCTAAGAGAATGATTCTATCCCCACAATACCAGGGAAGAAGATAGGGCTTCCCATTGAATCCTGTCACCCTAATGTAGGTGTGATGTCAAAATTGAATGAAATATTGGCTGTAGGATTTGACCAACATCATTGCCACTTGTGAGAGGTGGTACCTAGAATCTTGGGTAAGTGTTAGAATGTTCTGGTAAATGAAGGCGTCACTTACCTAGCAGAAGTTCAGGAAGCTGAGCTCCCACTACAACTGGGGATAATGGTTCCATGGTGTGACTTGTTCCAGACCATTCCCGATTTCCCTAGTTGTTCCTAGACCCTGAAAATTTGGCCTTTGCTATGCTAATTCCCACAACACATATGATGTCATGTAAAATTGAGAATTCTAGGTGACAGTCCTCATCTGTGTATCCACATGGTTAGATATGATGGCCGCCCAGTTGAAGGTCCCATTGTGGGTTGTGATGAAATACAGGAAATAATACATCCATGTCGAGAATTCCTGGGCATGGGGCCATCCGAAGATCCTGCATAAAAATATGATGCCCGCTTGAATGGGCTCCTTGAAATCCCAGTGGGGAATTTCCAACTTCATTCTTTTATTATCTCACTTTGGAGACTTCAACCATTGACTGTTGAGGTATTGTCGGGAAATGATTTTGGCCTCACCGAATTCTTGGAATGATTTAGCCCTGGTGACGACGGTGGACCCTTTGAACTGAGGAATTCCTAATCAGGAAGCAAAGGTGGGAGCATCTAATGTGACAATTATGGCAGGATATTGAAGTGGCTGAGGATCCAGGAGCAGAACTGAGCGAGTGGCTGCATTGTATAGTACCACTAGCTGCCTTATTAGTTCTGGTGTCTACACTGCACATGGAAATTTCATGACCTTTATGATGCTGGAGGCAGCTAAGAAAGTGGCCATCTTGTCTCCTTCGACCTTTAACCTGTAAATGACCTGGATTAAACTTTGTAGTTTGGCCCAAGTCCCGGGATCCATATCCATTATTTCTTGAACCTTGGAGTCTATCTTGGACCTCGCAATACCTCCATCCTTCAGATACTTGGAGGTTAAAGGTATCTTCGCTAACATTCTTTCAATTTTTGACTTTGTAGCTGCCCGGGTAGAGGTGGTGGGTACTTCTGGACTATCAAGAGGGGAAAAATTGTCAGACATTTTCAACAAATCTATCTGCAACCTACAAGACCGGAGAACCGTTAGGACATATATAAACATAAAATTATAACTCTAGGATATTCTTCACCAACACACACCTATCAAACAAGTGTTAGTACGTATAAAAAAGGTTTTGAAGTATCTAAAATGAACATGACTTAGCATTCTGGAGCATGCTGACAAGGTGGCAAGGAGGAGCAGAAGACAAGGTCCCACTGGAGGTCTGGAGTCTGGACAAACTAGATGTTGATGATGTGACTGGCAATAAGCTATACTTTGGTCAACGTGTGTTGGTACGTGGTAAGATGACAGGTGGCATAAAGACATTTATGGCATTAATTAGGAAAAGTGGGCCGACATAGGGAAAAATGAATGCCAAATTGGACATATTTAAATGCTTATACATGGGAAATCAACCCCGTCATCAATGTAACGAGACAGAGGAGAGAGAAAGCCACCATGGTTTGAACCAACAAGGTGCCAAGTTCAAACTGTGGTGACTCTGTATCATTGATCTTGGCCTCATGGGCTAAAAATACATGATAGAGCGTGAAGAACTCGTGAGCTCTGAGGGATATACATAACATATACACATAAAAATATAGGAGGGCGAAGGGGCAAAGCATATTACACACAATATACAAAAATATACCCCATTCACAACATAAAAAAAATAGACATGATGTACAACAGCTACCCTAAAACAAAATATAGAATGTACATTATCCTACAGCTGCACAGAGGGTGGACAACTCTCTGGCAGAGCTGACCCACCAACGGGTGGCAAACCAAACAACAGAAAACACAAAACCAGAACAAAACAAACCAAAAAACTGAAACCAAAACAAACAAAGTGAGGGCAAGAACCAAAAAACCAACTTGGGAATTTGAAGAACGGCAAGGAGAGGAGGCACTAGGACCGCTCTGCAATAGATTTGACCTCCAATACTCATGAATAGCTACCAAAAATTGACTCGTAGTTACCCACTAAGATCAGAGTAATTCACACTTAATCACACTGAAATCGCCAAGGAATCGGTCTGAAAAGCTCTAAGTGTTTTAATCGCGGTAACTGTGAAAGTGAGATGTAAATATTATTTATACCCGAGGTAAAAGCAATTTACCCTCTTTTCAACAAACTTTGGAACAGGCGATCCTCCGGACTCCGGGCCCAGGGATTCCAAACAACCATGTCTTCTTACGAGAAGGAGACATCGTGGTAGAGAATCCTAGAGTCCAGAATCTGGCTCTGGAAAGGAAACAACCAACTCTAGGACCAGGTCCCGGAGACACTAAAGACAAAAGCAAAAACAAAACAAACCTCGCGGGAAGGAAAACCAGGAGAAGAAAACAAAAGAAACAAAGGCAAAGGAAACAAGGCAAGAGCCAAAAGCAAAAAGAGGGGACCCAACATTTTGCACACAAAATATAGGGACGGGTATGCAGAGCATAACAATATCCTTTGCAATTTTCACTATAGCCCACTAGAATACCTCTTTTTCTAGATGGTTCTAGTTTGGTCCTCTTTTCTTTTGGAACATGAATATAAACTGGGCATCCAAATATTTTGAGATGACTTAAGTCTGGTTTGAGGGGACCCAACATTTTGCACACAAAATATAGGGATGGGTATGCAGGGCATAACAATATCCTTTACAATTTTCACTATAGCCCACTAGAATACCTCTTTTTCTAGATGGTTCTAGTTTGGTCCTCTTTTCTTTTGGAACATGAATATAAACTGGGCATCCAAATATTTTGAGATGACTTAAGTCTGGTTTGTTTCTAGTGAAAGCTTCTTCAGGAGTTATATATTTTAGACTAGAGTGTGGACATCTGTTTTGTATATATACTACATTATTTGAAGCTTCTGCCCAAAATCAGACATGGATGTTTTGGTCATGCATCATGGCTTTAGCTGCTTCTATTATCATTATGTTCTTTCTTTCTTCTACTCCATTCTGTTGAGGATTATATGGCACAGTATACTCCCTCTTAATTCTAGCAGAATTGCATAATTCTTTAAAGATTTCAGCTATGAATTCAACCCCATTATCTGATCTTAGTGTTTTGATTTTCTTCCCTGTTTGATTTTCTACTAAAGCTTTGAATTCTTTGAACTTAGATAGTACTTCAATTGATTCTTTTAGCTTCAAGAAGTATATCCAAGTTTTTCGAGAGAAATCATCAATGAATATTATGTAGACTAGAGATCCCGTTAGGGAGGGTGTTGACATGGGCCCACATAGATTAGAATGAATAAGTTCTAAAATGTCTTTAGACTTATGTTCACTAGAAGGGAATGAACTTTTTATATTTTTTCCTAGTGCACAACCTTTACAAATGCCAGAGTATTTTGATTCTATATTAGGTATTCCTGAGGTTATTTCCTTTATGATAGGTAGAGAACTACAACCTAGGTGACCTAACCTCTTATGCCATAATTCATTGTTATGGTAAATTTCATGGTTTAATGCAACCTTTTGACTGTAGAGTAGTTTATATAAGCTACCATCTCTAGATCCTATTGTTACAACATTTTTTATATTTGAATTTTTAGGCCAAATAAGAACTTTATCTTCATTAAATGTGACTCTATATCCTTGATCAGCTAGCCTTGAAATGGATATTAGGTTCCTTTTAATTCCTAGTACAAATAGAACATCTTTTAAATGTAATGTTACCCCGCTTCCTAGTTTGATTGAATAGGTCCCAATTCCTTTCATGGGGTAGGTGGAGTTATCACCAATGGTGACTTCTTCAGAAGAATGTCCTTCAAGATCTTCAAATTGATTCCTGAATCTAGTTATGTGTCTAGAAGCTCCACTATCAATTATCCATGTGTTCTTATTTGTATTAAGTTCACTTGATAATGCTAGAAAGAATAGTGAATTATCTTCTTTGGTTTCATCTATATTTGCTTGTCCTTTATTTCTGGTAGGAAATTCTCTATGAGTGTGCCCATATTTGTCGCATCTGTAACACTGAACCTTCAATTTTTATTTCTTATAAGATTTATTTGAGAAGTTGGCATTATTAGAAAAATTTATGTTTCCTTTCCTCTTGAAGAACTTCTTCTTCTTGTTGAAAGTATTTGTTTGTAGTTCTTTAATCTCACTTTCCTTATTTGGTCCAATCCCTCTGGATATCAACCGAGTTTCCTCTTGTAAGCAATCATTTTTGAGTTGGTTGAATTTAGGCAAAGGAGGCCTTCCACTGATACATTGAATAAATGACTCCCATGATAAAGGTAATCCCCTTAGAGAAGTTAGGGAAAGATCAACATCATCGACTGTATTACCGATGGAGAATAGTTGATCCCTTATTTCAGTGATTCTTAGAAAGTAAGATGTTATTGTTTCTCCCTTATTCATTTTGATATTCATCATTTTTTGTTTTAGAGTTAATATCCTGCTTGCGGTATTTATCTCAAATGTATTTTGAATGGTTTTATAAACCTCATAAGCAGACATTAACCTCAATATGCTTGGTAATATTGAGTCTTTAACTGATTCAATGATTAACTTCTTGGCTTTATTATTTCATCTTTTCTAGATTGCTTTTTCTATCTCATCTTCAGGTATTTTAGGTTCTTACTCTATGTAGGATTCTAGTTCTAGTTCTTGCGTCAATGTATTGATTCAAATCTTCCAAGAGACAAAGTTAGAGGTACCTTCAAGTCTGTCCTCCATCCTGAGTGTGTGAGTCATATTTTATAACCTTCAGGTATTAAACTTCCTGATTTATTATTATTGAAGATGCAATATTTTTATGTGTCTCTGCCGATAATTTATGATAACTGGAATAATCTGAGTCTCTATCATCAATTTAGATGTTTTTAGATTAATGAGCTTTTTTCATCAATTTGAGTGCCTACAAGTTAATCTACCGTCGATCAAATGTCTATAATTTTCATGGGTCTCTACTTGATTTATCCTTGATACAGTCACATAGATTGTAGATGTTTGGGTGCTGATGATCCTTGATGCAAATCGCTAATACAGATTGCCGATGTCTATGTATATTTCATATCAATTTATGTTGTAGATCGCTGGTTCCTAGATTGTTGATGTCTTTACTTATTAATGTAGATCGGTGATTCCCTAGATATTGTATGCAAATTTCTGATGTCTATTTGCTTGCTATCTTATTCACTTCTCCTAACTAGGCTCTGATACCATGTTAAGAAAATGGATGAAAAGGTAAGTGAATAATCTTCTCTTCTTGATGGTCTGAGGAAAGCAATAACCTTTGTGATTGATTGATTCTTCATTCCAATCAACCATATATATTATACAAAGGGTTAGCAACTTGGAGGATCATGACCCTTCATGATATCCATTAATTACTAACTAATTTAATTAGTTTACTTAACATCTCTTAACTAATCATCTATAGGAGGAGTTTCTAAAAAAATAAACATAATTAACTATTAAGAGTGATCTGCATTAATATTACAGTCCATATTATAATATGTCTGTAATGCTAATGCAGAGCATTACATAACTAATGTAATTAAATTTAATTGTAATTCCATCAGACATTGAATTTGATTGAAACTATATTTCAACAGTTCTAATATATCCTTATAAGGTAATACAAGAGAGGACAAAGCAACATCACATGCACTAAATGAAATCTTTCTAGGTGTATCAATGTTGTAAATAGTGGAACATGAAGGTAACCATCCACACACACTATGGTAAAGGTCAATTGAAGAGATTGTAGAGGAGGATGAAATAGGAATAGGATTGATGGAGATCTCATTAGAACCATTTTCATCCTCACTTCCATGTACCTCATTAAGGAATCTATCCTCTTGTACAATAAAATTTTCATCAAAGTATTCAAAACAAGAGTCATACATATTGAACACACAATAAAATTACTATCATGTAAATGTTTTTGTGTTTTTAGAGAAATTTTATATTTTTTTTAATGTATTTTTGGAATATAAATGCAAGAGCATAAAATAAAACCTACTTCTATATGCATGCAAGATCTAATATGAAAGATGTAAATCTAACACCAAAAAGAAAGAGTTGTCTATCGTGGGTTAACCAAAATGTAAGATAGAAAATGATGTTAATAGAATAAGAGTGTTTTGATACTCAAATCACTTGTCACCTTACATTCAATGTTTAGAGTGGAGGGATAAATAAGACATTCCCCTTTATTCTCAAATGCACAAAGGAAGGATCCAAATTGATCAACCCAAAAATGATCAATGCATAAATGAATCAATCTATTGGAAATAAGAATAAAGAAGGAAATCCTAGGTTTCCCTTTTAAAATGTGTGTGAATGAATGTAAATGTGTGATAGATTTAGAATGATTAAGGATTTGAATTGAAATGGATAGGAGAAATATACCAACCTTGAAGTATTGCAGATCAAAGAATGTTATTTTCTGAGGTCTATACTCTATTTCTGGAAAATCTAAAGTATGACCTGGAACAACAATGTAGAGACGAACAAAACCCAAAAATATTTTTCTGATCTGACACAGTCTTGTGAAAAAGGTCAACCTTGACCCACAAATGTCACCACTGACCCAATAATCTCAACCCTGACCTGTGCTGCCTCGACATAAAATCTATTTTCAGATCCTGATAGTTTGCTGAAAAGGTTATCCAGATCTGAGTTCAAATCCACAGTCCCAAACCTGTATCTGCAAGAAAAAGAGATTTGTTTGTTGGGGGGGAGGGGTTTTCCTTAGTGAAACCCTGATTTAGGAATTAACCTTGAAATCAATAATTGCAATAAGAATGCTAGCAAGTACTAGAATTGAATCTAACAATGAAGTTATGATATTCAATAGATATGCAATTGTATTTCGAATGTAAGTAAGTATGAAAATATGAAAGCTTGGAATTAATTAGAAACCACAAACCTCAATGATTGTATTCTTGTATTCCACCTTGAAGGAAGAATGAATGAGTCTTGAGGATGAACAAAGGATCTTGAAGGAAGATCACACCACCATGATGGCTAGATCTAGGATTTGAATGATGAATCTTGAATGTTTGAACCAAATCCCTTCAAAGGCTTGAAAGCTTGAATCCTTGATCTTCAATAGAGAACTTGAATGCTTGAGAGGAAGAATTAAAAACTTTGAAAGCTTGAGAGCATGTAGAAAAATGGATGCTTGAACTTTTTTCTTAATCACCTCTTCTTACTTGGTTGATGGTTAGAGAAAATGAGAGGAGAAAGCTTCCTTTTATATGAAACTAGGGTACAATCTTCTAGAGAGGCTGAAATATGGGAATTAAATTAAAATTAGACCCATTCCCCTAGAAGAGGACCTATATTAAATATAATTTAATATTTTCTGCTTTGAAACCCAAAACAGCTGACACAGAAGCGGGAAATAAATTTTTGATGACCTCCGACAACTGTCAGACCTCCAAATTTGAAAGGGGGACCCAGGTTAAGGTTGAGGTCATCCTTGTTAGTAATAACTGAGAGGGTGGGGGGGGGTGAATCAGTGGCCTCAAAAATTTATCCTTTAAACTTTAATCCACCAATTAATACACCTCAAATTATTAAGTCCCTACAATATGTATGCCTTTGAAATACTTGAAATAAATGATTGTCTGTCGGTTTACCTTGTCTGTCCTTCTCCTTGATTACCGGTAGGTAGTAATAATTATTTACCAATGCTAAGTAAATATGCAGAGTATAACAATCAATCCAGAAATGCATATGTGAAATATAAAATAATAAAGTAATAAACCATACACACATAACACAAGGATTTTAACATGGAAACCCTGTTAAGGGAAAAACCACTGGGACCGGTACCCCAAATTTTCACTCTTTTGAAGTGAGCCCTATTAGGAGCCAACCCTGTTAAAGGTTACAAACACATGGTTAAGTGTGACCTTGTTAGAGGATTTTTATACATAGATTGTCACTAAGTATTTGGCATCTACGCTACCATCCTTGAATCAACCTCCTTCTTAGACTGTCAATAGGCTTTAGGTAAGACCGATGCTACTATCATGAGTCAACATTTTTGGTAATCTATTAGGATATACCTCAATTATAGAAGATGGTTAAGTCCTGCTCTGTTAAGAGATTTAATGCTTCAATGGTTAAATTGAAACACAATGACCTGTTTCTAATGCAAGTTTAAATTGCAGATATTCAGATCTATTTAGATATGGTACCTTTCTGATCAATGTATCAATTCAATTCCTTTGTACTTAACTCTCTCTACTCTGTGATGCTGTGCTTCACTGTGTGTCAATTTTGTAAAATTATTTAGCTCTCCCTTAGCTTGATTGATCAGGACTACACGAAGTTTAACCTTCATCAGTTTCTCTTCAACATCTTCTTTCAATTCACTCCCCTGTGTATCTGATTGCTTGCGGAAATGAATTATGCTTGTCTCTTATATAGACATGATATTCCTTAATTATTGGTTCTTGATTCTTGATTCTTGGCATAAAAAACAATCCAGCCAAATTGATTTACGGCTTTAACTCCTAATTTATCTCATAGTTATCTTCTTGCCAACTGTATAAATCATCTTTAAATCACTTACTTAACTATGGTCAAATAAAACAAATAAAAAAACCAGTTAAGTCTATCCTTAAGCTCTACCAGCTAGATATTTTGTCATTTCTGATCTCTCTATTATGTCAGTCAATTCTGCAGTTCATCGCCGGTGAGAGCTGCCAATTCCGTCGATGCAACTTCAGTTAGCTTCGGGATCTCCATCTGTTGGGCATCACTAGATCTTGCTCGTTGGGAAACACTATTTTCAGCTCGTCAGACATCTCATGATTCTTCTTCGTCGGGCAACACTGTCTTTTGCTCGTCGGGCATCACTGTGACTTTATCTCTGTCTTTACCGATGGTGTGCACTCTGCCAGTGTAGTCTGTCACTTGGTGAATACTTGACTTTTATGCATTACTGTAAGCATAACCTCTGTTCCATTGATTCTCTGAATTCTTTGGAATTATGTATATGACCGTACAGATGATATCAGGTTGACATCAATAACAATACAAACCATTAACTGATTTAATGTCTTGCATCATCTTCAACTTAACATTATCAAACATTCAATCAGTTACATGTCATCAATCTCTCCCTTTGGCATTGATGGAAACATACTATATTATCACACTATACTATTTCTAATACAATATGAGATACAATTGTTGAGATTCATCAAATTACCAAATAGTTTGTTTTGATAACTGATAAAAATGTCTACCTCCGGTAAGCTTTGTGTAAGCTTAGATTTGATTCTTGCAACTTTTCCGTTTCTTCTTCTGATGTGTTGTGTCCTATGTCTGTGTCAATTTCTCTCTTGACTGTTCTTGTTCTTTGATATCTCTGTCTTTTGTTTGTAACTTTGATACAAATTCTCTCCCTATGGATATGATCTCTCCATATTTGGAGTAATCTGATAATGAATAGTTTCTGATGATAATATGGATACATTCTCTCTCTTTGACAACAATTCCAAACAAATATTTTACAAATATCTAACATTTTGTCAAACAATTTCTTCTATCCATAATATATTCCTTGAAATCCCCTAATCCATCATCAATATAACAATTTGTTCTGGTACTTGGTTATGATATATACCTTTCTGTATATAGATGTAGCTTTGAAGTTCATTTTTTGCTTGCATCAATCATGAATGATATTCTGATAATATATGGTTGATGCAGCCTTCAGTCCTTTTATTGACTGGTAGACATGGGTTTGACCCCTAGTCTTTTTCTCAAGTACTCAAATGTATCCTTGGGCAGTGTCTTGGTGAAGATATCAGCCAATTGTTCTTTTGATTGCACATATTCAAGTATCACCTCTTTTTCTTGAACTTGTTCTCTCAAATAATGATACTTGATGGCAATGTGTTTAGTCTTTGCATGCA
>MU223786.1:608696-624576 GCA_018584345.1 Thuja plicata | reverse complement strand
AATCAGACTTTGTACATATCAATGATTGGAAAACTCATGTATGTTGTACACACTAGACCAGATATTGCACATGCAGTAGGAATTGTTGCTAGATTTTCTGCTAACCCCAGGGAATCACATATGACTATTGTGAAAAGAATTTGAAGACATATAAAGAATACCAAGGAATATGGCTTATGGTATAGAAGAGAAGGCAAATTTGAAGTTAAGTTGTTTACCGACGCTGATTGGGCTGGAAATCTTGATGACCGGAAGAGCACAACTGGAGGAGCATTCTTTATGGGTGAAAAACTGGTCACATGGATAAGCAAGAAGCAGGGATGCATCTCTTAGTCTACTGTAGAAGTAGAGTATGTTTCTACTACTGCAAATTGCTCAAATATTGCATGGATCAAATAGTTACTAGAAGGTATGCATATGAAGATCTTAGAACCAAGTGATTATCTATTGTGATAACAATGGTGCAATAAACATTTCCAAGAGTCTAGTCATGCATTCCAAGGCTAAACACATTGCCATCAAGTATCATTATTTGAGAGAACAAGTCCAAGAAAAGGAAGTGATACTTGAGTATGTGCAATCAAAAGAACTATTGGCCGATATCTTCACCAAGTCACTACCCAAGGATACATTTGAGTACTTGAGAAAGAGACTAGGGGTCAAACCCTTGTCTACCAGTCAGTAAAATGAATGAAGGCTGCATCGGCCTACATATTATCAGAATATCATTAATGTTGATGAAAGAAAAGAGATGAACTTCAAAGCTACATCTATATACAGACATGCATATATCTTCACCAAGCACCTGAGCATATTGTTGTATTGCTGATGGATAAGTGAAATTCAAGAAATATATCATGGATGGAAAGAAATGATTGTTTAACATGAATGTTAGATATTTATTAAATATTTTTTTGGCATTGTTGTCAAAGGGAGAGAAATTATCCATATTATCACATCTTTTTGAAAAGAGAGAAAGATTATCCTTTATCACATTACTCTAACAGGGAGAGATTATATCCTTCAGGAGAGAACATTGTATGAAAGTTTATACAAAGGGAGAGTTGATGACAAGAGAAGAAGACATCAAAAGAGACAGAATAGTCAAAGGAGAGAAATTGACAAGAGAAGAGGACATAACACATCAAAAGACAGAGAGCTGCAAGAATCAAATCTAAGCTAAAACAGAACTTACCGATGGTCAAACATTTATCGGTTGACAGAATAAAAAGATTGGTAGTTTGATGAATCTCAACTATTGTATTTCATATTGTATTAGAAATAGTATAGTGTGATAATATTGTAAGTTTCCTTCAATGCCAAAGGGAGAGATTGATGACATGTAACTGATTGGATGTTTGACAATGTTAAGTTGAAGACAATACAAGGCATTAAAATAGTTAATGTATTGTATTTTCATTGATGTCAACTTGATATCATCTATACGATCATGTACATAATGCCAAAGACTTTAGAGAATCAATGGAACAAAGGTTATGCTTTCAGCAATGCATAAAAGTCAAGTATTCACTAAGTGACAAAAAACACTAACAAAGTGCACACCATCGGTAAAGGAAAAGAAGAATAGTCATAGTGATACCTGACGATCAGAAGATAGTATTGCCTGATGAAGCAAAGCCACAGTGATGCCCGATGATAAAATTCATAAGGTTTCCCGATGAGTAAAATTCCAATGATGCCCGACGGACGAAGATCACGAAGCTAACTGGAGTCTCACCGACGGAACTGTCAATTGCCACCGAAAACTAACTACAGAGGTGACCGAAAGAATAGAGAGTTCCAAAAATGACAAAATATCTAGCTGGCAAGAGATAAAGATAGACTTAATTGATTTTTTTCTTTGTTTTATTCGACCAGAGTTAAGTGGTTGATTTAAAGATGATTTTTACAGTTGGCAAGAAGATAATTATGAGACAAATCAAGATTTATGCTTTAAATCTAATTGTTTGGATTGTTCTTCATGCCAAGAATCAAGAATCAAGAAATAATGAATATCATGTCTATATAAGAGACAAGCTTAATTCATTTACGAATGGGATTAAGGGGAGTGAATAGAAAGAGGATGCTCAAGAGAAACTGATGAAGAATAACTTCATATAGTCCTGATCAATCAAGCTGAAGGAGAGCTAAGGAATTCTGTAGACACCGATGAATAGTGAGCACAACATCACAGAGCAAAAAGTGTGGAGCACAAAGAATTGAATTGATACATTGATTAGAGAGTTAATGTACTTAAATAGATCTGAAAATCTGCAATTCAAAGTTGCATTAGAAACAGGTCGTAGTGTTTCAGTTTAACCATTGAAGCATCAAGTCTCTTAACTAAGTAGGACTTAACAGTCTTCTATATATTGAGGTACATCCCAAGGAGTGCCAAAAAGGTTGATTCATGAAATTAGCATTGGAATTGCTCGATACCTATTGATAGTCTAAGAAGAAGGCTGACTCAAGGTTGGTAGTAATAGATGCCTAATACTAAGTGACAACCTCTATGTATAAAATCCTCTAACAAGGTCACACTTAACCGTGTATTTGTAACCTTTAACAGGGTTGGCTCCTAACATGGCTCACTTCAGAAGAGTGAAAATTTGGGGTACCAGTCCTAGTGGTTTTTCCCCTAACAGGGTTTCCATGTTAAAAATTTAGGTCTTATGTGTGTATGATTCATTTCTTTATTGTTTTGTATCTGACATAGTTAACACTAGATTGATTGGTATACTCTACTTATTTACTGAGTTTTGGTAAATAGTTATACTGCTTATCGGTAATCAAGAAAGAATAAGGATTGACAGAGAACACTGACAGATAGTTAATCATTATAAGTATTTCATGGCATGCATCTTCCAGGGACATAATAATCTAAGGTTTATTGATTGGTGGTTAATGTTTGAAGTATAAATTTTTGAGGCCACTGATTCACCCCCCCTCTCAGTTATTAATAACATATGACTCCTTTGTGGTAATCTACAAACAGTTTGTAAGGGTGTGGTCCTATGGAGGGGGGCTTCCTAAAAACATTTAGCTGGTGCGGTTGAGATTTTTTAGGATTATTTTTAAAGTGACAGGTCCCATGAATTTTGTAGTGCAGTTTATTCTTAAAAGTTTAAGCTCCATAATTTATGGAAGTGGGTGGTGTCATGATTTTTTTTATTTAACATATTCAATTGACTTGACTAAATAAATAAAAAAGTTTTAAAATTTTATTGATAAGAATTGGAAATTTTTATATGATTAACAAGTGGCAGAAAAAAATCCTAAGATGGTTGGGCAATTTTTAGCCCCCCACCTTTTCCATCCGCTCAAATCCGCACTCTAAAAAGTAGGGTTGCTACTTTTGAGGAGAAGATTCCAATTAATCCTGTATTAATTTTATTTTTGGCTTCATGGGACCACCTGCTCCATAAAAATAGATCATGAAGCCCCCCTCATGGGACCGCACACTAAGTCATCTCTAATTTATTTATTGCAAGCTCCTTTTGTTATAAGATTGATGTCATCTTATATCAACCTGCCTAATCAATCTCTTCAAGGATATTAGTTTATTCTTCACATTTAATGTTCAAGGGTTTGTTGTAAAATGGTATTTAAATTCATAGCATGTATCATGATCTTCAAATAAATATTTTCTAATCTTCTTTTAAAGACTTCTTATCAATATATTTCGGGTATTATGGATTGTGGAAATCTGCTATCATTAAACATGAAAAGTCAGTTGTATAATGAAATCCAATGTAAAGTGTCTAATTCACATCAATGAATAATCATGCCCGATTGGAGTAAGAATATGAAATGGGGAAAATGCATTTGAACAACATTAAATAGTTTTTATTTCTCCTACACAAAACTACTTTTAAGCCTACTAGTGATAGAAGAGATAGTAGGAATAAAGTGGGTTGTAAGTTTCTTTGGAGTCCATTTTTAGTTTGTTTCAAGTTTATGTAAAAGGGTTTCTAATAGAAAACTACTTGAGTCACAAATATTTATGCCTTGACTTTGGTGTCTATTTTAAGACCCTCTGTCCCTCCCCTACAAGCTCAAATAGACAAATATTACGAGTTGATCATTCCTAGAAGTAGTTCTTATAGGGTTTTGTCTGTGAAGTTTTGTTAGAATAACTGAGAGGGGGGATTGAATCAGTGGCCTCAATAATTAATCCAATAATCCAACCAAAAATTTATACCACAAATATAAAACCTCTAGTTATCTTCAGTCCTACAAGATGTATGCCTTTAACTAATCTTATCAAATATATGTTTCTCGGTGAATATACTATTTATCCTTTCCTTAAGCTTTACCGAATAGCAGTCTATCATGTTTTAGTAATGTGTAAAGAAAAACATCAAAGCAATGAACCATATACACATTTGACACATGGATTTTTAACGTCAAAACCTTGTTAAGGGAAAACCCACTTGGGACCGGTAACCCAAAATTTTCACTCTTTTGAAGTGAGCTCGGTGAAGAGCCAACCCTGTTAAAGGTTACAAACACATTGTTAAGTGCGACCTTGTTAGAGGATTTAAAACTAATAGTTTATCACTTGACCTAGCATTCACTATGCTATCAACATGAAAACCTTTTGATACTCCTTGTGATGTATCTCAATATATTAAGGATGGTTAAATCCCACTCTGTTAGGAGATTTTCTGAATCAATGGTTAAACTGAAACAGTAAATGATCTGTTCATAAATACAACTTTGAATTGCAGATTTTTAGATCTATTGTAAGTCCATAATACCTCTTCTGATCAATGTTCTCTTCAATTCCTTTTCTCCACTTCTTTCTACTCAGTGAATGTTGTTGTTTCTCTATTGCTCGGTATATGGAGAATTATTAGCTTTGTTCTTCATCTTGTATGATCAGATCTATATGAATACTTCTATCTTCACTAGAATTCTCTTCAACATTCCTTATTTTGATAATTAATTACTTGTCTCTTTATATAGAAATGATTTAATGATTTCTTGTCTTTCTTGTTTTCTTTGTTGATCACTTTTTGATCTGTAAAGCTTGACATACTTGCTTTAGTTTTATTCTATAAATCTCTCCTTGCTTTCTAGAAGAAAACATGCTTTAAAGCTCCTTCTTATCTTTAGATTTTAACTGATTGATGAAAACAAAGTAATCAATCAGTTAACTCTAAATATAGCTCCTGTCAGCTAAGTTGTTTTGTCATTACCTAACTTCAGTTGCCATCAGTCAACACTTTAGTTGTGCTCGATAACTATTGCAGATAGCTTGGGCATCAACTTTAGTTCTGTTCGGTGACAACTGTAGTTAGCTCGGTAATGCTTGCTTGAGTATCACTTGCTCAGGTAACACTGTCCATTGGGTAACACTATGAACTTTTGTTCTCAGGGTTCACTATCCATCGGGGTTAACTATCACTCGGTGTATATGATTACCGACGAAAAAAACTTTATCTCTTCAGATCTTTAAGTGTTGTAACAATATGTGTATGAGAAATCATACCATATCAAGTTGACATCAATGAAAATATAGTACATTAACTGATTTAATGTCTTGTATTTACTTTCTTCATCTCAGTGATCATCAACTTTGTCATCTTCAAACATTCAATCAGTTATAGTTCATCAATCTCTCCCTTTGGCATTGATGGCAACATACTACTATTACAATATTAAATATATTAGTTGTAGCTCATCAATCTCTCCCAAAGTTATTGTTCTATAACCAATTCAAATATCTGACTCTCGGTAAGCTCTTCTAGCTTAGATTTAATTCTTGCAGAGTACTTTTCTTCATTCTTCATTCCCTTCACTGGATAGATGTAGCAACTTCTAGTTCTGTCTCTCCCTTTGTTGTATAATCTCTTCTCCCTTTTCTGGATAGATATGCAGTGTTAACATTTCCAATTCTCTCCTTTAGATGGATGTTCCTTTGAATCTTTTTTTTTCTAATGTTTTTCTCTCCCTTTGAAATTTCTTCTCCTTGATGGATATTTATTTTCTCTTCCTTTGGATCTTCTCTCCCTTATCTCTGAATATTTCATATGGATATCATTTAGTTCATCTCTCCATATTCATTAAGTACATCTCTCCCTTTGACAGCAATGCCAAACATATAATATCTCTCTCCCTAATATATTTCTTGAATTTCCTCTCCATCACCAATTTATCTCTGTAGTAGCCATTAATATCTCTGGTGTTTTGTTAAGATAAGTACCTTTCTGTATATTGATATATCATTGCAGTCCATCTCTTTTCTTGCATCAACATGGATGATCTTCTAATAATGTGTACATTGATGCAGCCTTCTAGTCATCTTAGTGACCAGTAGACAAGGGTAAGACCCCTACTCTCTTCCTTAGGTACTCAAATGTATCTTTTGGAAATGGATTTATGAATATGTCTGCTAATTATTCTTTGGATTTAACATATTTTAGTATCACCTCTTTTTCTTATACTTGTTCCCTTAAGTAATGATACTTGATAGCAATATTCTTTGTCTTAGCATGCATGACATGATTCTTTGAAATGTTGATAGCACTTGTATTATCACAATAGATAATTACTAGATCAAGGATTTCCATATTCATACCTTTCAGCAATTACTTGATCCATGCAATGTTAGAGAAGTTTGCAGCATTAGCCACATATTCTACTTCTATAGTGGATTGAGAGATGCATCCTTTCTTTTTGCTTATCCATGTGACAAGTATGTCACCCATAAAGAATGATCCTCCTATTGTGATATTTATGTCATCTATGTTTCCAGCCCAATCAACATTTGTATAGAATTGAAGCTCAAATTTGCCTTCTTTATTATACCATAGACCCTAGTCTTCGGTATTCTTCAGATATCTCAGAATTCTTTTGACAACAGTCATGTGTGACTCCTTGGGATTAGCAGAGAATCTTGCAACTATTCCAACTGCATGTGCTATATCTGGTCTAGTATGTACAACATACACGACTTTGTCAATCATAGATCTATATAGGGTCTCATTTACCTTAGTTGACTTGTCTTCCTTTGTAAATTTGCATCTAGTTTCTATCAGTGTTCCAACTGGTTTGGAGTCCTCCATTTTGAATATCTTTAGAACTTCCTTGATGTATTTGGATTGTGTGATGTAGATGCCTGCATCCTGTTGAAGAATCTGTAGACCAAGAAAAAATTTGATCTCCTCAAACATTGACATCTCAAACTCTTTGCTCATTTCATCAGAAAATGATTTGTATAACATATCATTACCTCCAAATATGATATCATCAACAAATATTTCAGCAACCAGAATGCTATCATCAGTATATTCTTTTAAGTACAGATTACTATTATCACTTGTTCTTACAAATCTAATACTTATGAGGTAAGAGTTTTTCAAGTCATACAAGGCTTTGTTTCATCTACAAACCATGTTCCTCAAGTTAGGATCAACAAACCCTTCTGGTTATTCAATGTATACTTCTTCTTCTAGTATTCCATTTAGGAATGTAGATTTGACATCCATTTGGTATACCTTGAATCCTTTGAAAGAAGCATAAGCAAGTAGAACTCTGACTCCTTCTAGTCTAGCAACGGGTGCAAAGGTTTCCCCATAGTCAATATCTTCTTCTTTTGCATACCCTTTGCATACTAATCTTGCTTTGTTCCTTGTGAATTCTCCATTCTCATTTAGTTTGTTTCTAAATATCCATTTGGTACCAATAAAATTCTTTTCATTCAGTCTAGGTACTAATGTCCATGCTTTGTTCATTTCAATCTTCTCAATTTCTTCATTCATTGCACTGACCCATTCTTGATTCTCAAGTACAGTATTGAAAGATTTAGGCTCAAAATCACAAATCAAACATCTAGTGTTCAGTGACTTACTTCTTGTTCTCATTCCAGCCTTTTGTCTCCTATGTTTTGGTTCTGTGGATGGTGTCTTATGACATATTTGGAAATTACCAGTTCAGGTCTTTGTTCATCATTTTAATCATTAGCTTGACCTTCATTTTGAACTTCATCGCTCAGTACATCATTGTGAACAATTTCTTGATTTTCAATATTTGTAGCCTGATGCTTGGGTGCATTGTTCTTTCGCTCGGTAGTGATACATTTTTGCTTGAGAAGAGTGTTAGGCTCTTCACTATAGACAAATATGTTGTAGTCTTCTAGTTCTTTTATTCTTTCCTCATCATTTTTCTCAACAAACTCATCCACTTTGACATTTGCACTTTCAATGATTTTGTTAGAGGATTTGTTAAGACATTTATAAGCCTTGCTTTTGGTAGAATTGATGACCTTATGGAAAGACATATTTTCAATTAGTGACAAAACACTTAGTCATCACAGTGTTGACCGAGCCAGCAGTGCAACCCGAGCTGTTACTATATAACCCAAGCAGTGGCAGTGTCGACCAAGCAGATAGTGGTAATCAGTATTAACCGAGTGATCAGATTAGCCCAAGTACATAGAGTAGCCTGAGTGCCAGAGATTATTATGTTTCTTGAGTGACAACATAATGCCCAAGTGCTAGTGTATTTCTTGAGTGGGTTACAGGACCCGAGTGACAGTTTTGGTCTGACTTAGCTTATATTGTTAGATGTTAATTTAGCTTATGGAAGCTGACTTACAATTGCATTTTGTTTGGATAAGGTATAAATATAAAGTATTTTGTTTATCCAAATAGTAAGTGAATAGATGTGTAAGATCATGCATGCAAATATGAAGAGATAGATTGTTTAAGAGGATACAATAGTATAAGGAACAACAGAGACTCATCCATCACAGTCAGGTGATTAGTTTGCATCATTGGATCTTAGTCAGCAAATCAGAGTTGCATTAAAGATCATCAACTGGTTCATCCTAACAGGTGCATCAGAAAAATCCTCTAACCAGGTGGACCTAATAGTCCTTTACAAATATCCTAACAGAGTTGCATTACTTGATTGTATTGTACTAAATCCTTTCACAAGGTGGACCTAATAGTCCTTATTTCTCCTAAGAGGGCAGGCCATCAGAAGTGGTCAATTGTAAGCTTTAACATGATAAATTTCTACTGCAGTAATAAATCTTGTGGGTACCATCCCCACCCCAGTTTTACTTTCTATTTGGAAGGTTTCAGGGTAACCAAATATGGTGTCAAATATTGTGGATTTTTTATTTATTTTCATTTCATGCATGCAATCAGATTAGATAATCTAATATTGGATTAACAGGATTAATTTTTATTACTTCCTGATTCACCCACCCCCCCCCCTCTCAGTCACATTGACTCAACATATTTCCAAAAATTGGTATCAGAGAATAAGGTTCTCTTTACATAAGTTTAACAACTTGAGAAAAGATCAGAGGGAATGGAAATATACATACTAGAGAAAGCCACCAAAAATGAAAAGATAGGTCTATAAGTGGCCATGGATCGGATCAAGAAACTCAAGGATCAACTCTCTCTTTCCCTAAATAGAAGAAAAGATTTAGAAGTATAGATGAATGAAAAAAGCAACATAGAAGAAAGAATTGATGATTTATGCAAAGAAAGAAGTTCAGAAGAAGCAGATGCAGCAATTGAATACCTACTTGCAAAGAATCTCAATTTACATGAAGAAGTCAGAAAATTGAAAAGAGAACAAGAAATTCATTCAATTAGAATATGTGAAGTTGTAGAACAAAAATGTCAAGCAAAAAATGACAGAGAAATGGCACAAGAAGATAAAATATTGTTGAGTACAAGATTAGAAGAAAAATAAAATGAAATCCATCATTTGTCACTTCAGTAAGCAGATATAATAAATGAACTCAATAATGTAAATCAAGAAGTTATCAATCTGAGAATAGAAAATGAAAGACTACAAAATGACCTCAATATTGAAAAACAAACCAATGAGAGTATGACAAATTCACAAGGAAGCATGGATAAGTTGACAGAGAAAAATAAACTCAGACATCATGGATAGACTAGATTAGGCTATACTGAACAAGGTGAATCCTCACAGCAAGGAACTCAAAAGAATAGCAAACCTACTTGAAATAATTGTGGCAAGTTAGGGAACACAGCAAACAATTGTTGGAGAAATGGAAAATCAAAGTTTAATGGTAAATGCTACAGATGAAACAAAAATAGACATAGGGAAACTGAATGCACTGAGAAACCTAAGTTTGAAGGAAAATGTTTCAATTGTAACAAACAAGGTCACAAATCCTCCGAGTGCAGAACTAAGAAATGGAACCTTGTTGAACAACTAGCTAAAGAAATTTTTGGTTGGGATTACAATACATGGAGCAGATGTTGTCACTATGGTGAATATGGGCATATTGGTCTAAATTTTTTAAAGACTCACCTCAAAAAAAGGAATACTACTAAGAGATGTTATGTATGTAAAAAAATCATTCATCTAAGCAATAATTGTATGAAAAGAGAGAAAGTGGATATTGGTTTTGAGAAAGGGAAAGCAAATTTTTCTGAAATCAAAACTCATATGAATCAACGGTGGGTAAGGAAATCTCCTGAGAGTTCAGATCAAAACAATGAAGGATTGAATGGCACCCAAAGTAGTGAATTGGGTGGATCTACCATCTCTAAAGAAACATACAAGGAGACTACTAGAAGTATGCATACAAGACATCCTACATCATTTCCAGACATGATAGTAAGTCCAAATCAGCATACTGATGGACTAGGACACATTGTAGTTTTAACCGAGTCAAGATCTCAGTAACACCTAAGTTGCACAGGATTAACCGAGTTAACTCGGGTTGTATGGTTTTGGGGATACTAAAGTTAGTGTTCACCAAGATTCATTTCAAGCTATGCAAGCTACCATGTACGAAGCATTTAATGAAAAAGTAACGGTAAAATCTCTTATAAAATATGAATTACAAGTGTTATTATTTACAAAGTTTTCTATTTATAGAGTGATACAATGCCTTAAGTGATTCAAAGAGAATTTGTATTTGAAATTTTTTAGTTGCGAAGTTTTATCTAACCTCCAAGCATAATGGCATCTACATCCAACAACAAGGTTAAAAAAGGATCTGAGATGTTGGTCAAGAATGAAACTGTGAACCTCCTAAGTTTAAGCTTCATCCAATGGTTGAAGAGGAGATATACCCAATGGAAGATCATTCCCTAATTCCTCCAAGGGTATTATTGATCAATGACATATGAACCTTCTATCATTGCATAATTCAACATCTTGGAACATTGGAAATGAAGAGTTCTTATGATAAACTCTATGACACTGGAAATATAAAGCCAGAGCATAAACATCTAGAAGTCAAGGGTTTGACTCACATCATGCATATGCCACATAATTTATAGGTTATGTGGATTAGGTTTTTTAGTAATAACTGAGAGGGGGGGTGAATCAGTGGCCTCAAAAATTAATCCTTAAATCAACCCTTCAAAACTTATAACCACAAATTATTTCTCAAGTTATCTTTTATCCTACAAGATGAATGCCTTGAATAAATTATATCAATTTACTGCTTGTCAAATTTCTCTGTTAAAACTTCTTAATGTTTACCTATAAGAAGTCATCTATTTACCCAAATATGGTAAATATATAGAGTATACTGATATATGCAGAATGAATTATGTAAGATACAAAATAGTAAAGAAATGAATCATACACACATAACACATGAATTTTAACATGGAAACCCTGTTAAGGGAAAAAAACCACTGGGACCGGTACCCCAAATTTTCACTCTTCTGAAGTGAGCCATGTTAAGAGCCAACCCTGTTAAAGGTTACAAACACACTGTTAGGTGTGACCTTGTTAGAGGATTTTATACATAGAAGTTGTCACTTAGTATCGGGCATCTAATGCTACCATCCTTGAATCAACCTCTCTCTTAGGCTGTTAATAGGCATTGGGCATATCCAATGCTACTTTCATGAATCAACCTTTTTGGCACTCTTTGAGATGTACCTCAATATATAGAAGACTGTTAAGTCCTACTTGGTTAAGAGACTTGATGCTTCAATGGTTAAACTAAAACATTATGACCTGTTCATATTGTAACTTAAATTGCAGATTTTCATATCTATCTATTCACTCCCCTTAATCCACTTTTTAAATGAATTAAGCTTGTCTCTTATATAGACACAATATTCCTTGGTTCTTGGTTCTTGATTCTTGGCGTGATAAACAAACCAGCCAATTAGGTTTAAAGCATAACTCCTAATTTGTCTCATATATATCTTCTTGCCAACTGTACAAATCAGCTTTAAATCAATCACTTATCTATGGTAAAATAAAACAAATTAGACAACCAGTTAAGTCTATATTTAGCTCCGCCAGTTAGATATTATGTCATTTTCTGAACTCTCTATTCTATCGGTCACCACTGCAGTTAGTTGTTGGTGACAAATGACTATTCCATCGATGAGAATCTAGTTAGCTTCATGATCTCCATCCATTAGGCAACACTGTATTTTCTTCCGTTGAGTTACTCTGTGCTTTGCTTGTCAGGCAACACTATGACTCTGCTCATTGGTAGTGCTGTGCATTTCCTCGTCGGGTATCACTGTGACTTTGTTCTTTTTTTCTTTGTCCATCGGGTGCACTCCATCGGTGTTGTTTGTCACTTAGTGAATACTTGACTTGTATGTATTACTGATAGCATAGCCTTGATTCCTTTGGTTCTCTAAAGTCTTTGGCATTATTTACATGACCATACAGATTATATTAAGTTGACATCAATGACAATACAATACATTAATTGATTTAATGCCTTGCATGATTATCAACTTAACATCTTCAAACATTGAGTCAGTTACATGTCATCAATCTCTCCTTTTGACATTGATGGAAACATACTATATTATCATACTATACTATTTCTAATACAATATGAAATATATAGTTTCATCAAGCTTTCCTAATGTAACTATTACGAATGTTTGCTTTTTGGTAAGCTCAAGTAGCTTTGATTTGATTCTTTCAGGATTTCTATCTATCTTCAATCCCTTCACTAGATGGATGTAGAATCTTTCTTTCTCTAATTTGATGTGTTCTCCTTCTATGTCAAACTCTCTCCTTTTGATTGTTCTCCTTTCTTTTGATATTTTTGTTTTACTTGTCGACAACTCTCCCTTTGTATCATATTTGCATACAATCTCTCTCCCTTTGACAGCAATGCCAAACAAATATCTCACAAATATCTAACATTAATGTCAAGCAAATTTTTCTCTCCATCCATAATATATTCCTTGAATTTCCCTTATCCATTAGCAATACAACAATATGTTCTGGTGCTTGGTGAAGATATATACCTGTTTGTATATAGATGTAGCTTTGAAGTTCATCTCTTTTATTGCATCAATCATGAATGATATTCTAATAATATGTAGGTTGATGCAGCCTTCTAGTCAGATTACTGACCAGTAGACAAGGGTCTGAGCCCTAGTCTCTTTCTTAAGTACTCAAATGCATCCTTAGCTAGTGGCTTGGTGAAGATATCGGCCAATTGTTCTTTTGATTTCACATACTCAAATATCACCTCCTTTGCCTGAACTTGTTCTCTCAAATAATGATACTTGATGGCAATATGCTTTGTTTTTGCATGCATGAATAGGTTTTTTGAAATGTTAAATTCACTTTTATTATCACAATAGATAATTACTGGGTCCAAAATATGCATATGCATACCTTCCTATAACTGTTTGATCCATGCAAAATTTGAGCAGTTTGTAGCAGCAACAACATACTCTGCTTTTGTAGTAGATTGTGAGATGCATACTTGTTTCTTGCTAATCCATGTGACAATTCTGTCACCCATGAAGAATGCTCCTCCAGTTGTGCTCTTCCATTCATTAATATTTCCAGCCCAATCAACATCGGCAAAGACCTGAAGTTCAAATTTGACTTTTCTTCTATACCATAAGCCATATTCCTCGGTGTTCTTCAGATATCTTAGGATTATTTTCACAATAGTCATATGTGACTCTCTGGGATTAGCAGAGAATCTAGCAACTATTCTTACTGCATGTGCAATATCTGGTCTACTATGTACAACATACATGAGTTTTCCAATCATTGGTCTATACAAAGTTTGATTTACCTCTGATTTCTTGTCCTCCCTTGTCAACTTACATCCACTAGCCATCAGTGTTCCAACTGGTTTGGAATCTTCCATCTTGAATATTTTCAGTACTTCTTTGATGTACTTGGATTGCGTAATGAAAATACCTTCTCCTTGTTGCGTGATCTGTAAACCAAGAAAGAACTTGATCTCTCCAAACATAGACATCTCAAATTATTTTCTCATCTCATTTGCAAATGATTTGCATAGCATATCATTGCCTCCAAATATGATGTCATCAACAAATATCTCAGCAATCAAAGTGTTAGCATCAATATCTGCCTTCAAGTATAGATTACTGTTTTCACTAGTTCTTACAAATCCAATACTTATAAGATAGGAATGCAGTCTTTCATACTAGGCTTGGGGTGCTTGTTCAATCCATATAGGGCTTTGTGAAGTCTACATACCATGTCCCTCTTGTCTGGATGAACAAACCCTTCTGGATGTTCAATGTATACCTCTTCTTCAAGTATTCCATTCAGGAATGCAGACTTGACATCCATTTGATATACCTTGAATCATTTATATGCAGCATAAGCAAGTAATATTCTTACTTCTTCTAGCCTAGAAATGGGTGCAAAGGTATCTCCATAGTCAATTCCTTCTTCTTGTGCATACCCCTTGCATACTAGTCTTGCTTTGTTCCTTGTGACTTCTCCATTCTCATTCAACTTATTCCTGAATATCCATTTTGTACCGATGACATTCTTGTGATCTGGTCTTGGTACAAGTGTCCATGTCTTGTTTTTATCTATCTGATCAATCTACTCATTATTCATAGCACTAATCCATTCATCATTATCCAGTGCAGCATTGACTGATTTGGGCTCATAATCACAAATAAGACATCTTGTATTTAAAGACTTACTTCTAGTTCTCATACCAGCCCTTTTATCTCCTATGATCTGGTCCTGTGGATGGTTCTTTCTAACATATCTTGCAAGTACAGGTATAGCTCTTTGTCTATTAGCTTGATCATCATTTTGTCCTTCATTTTGTTCTTCATCAATTTGTGCATCATTTTGAGCAATATTTTGATCGTCGGTATTTGCAGCCCGATGCTCGAGTGCAATGATCTGTTGCTCGGGAGCTCTAAATTATTGGTAGGGTAGAGTGTCAGGTTCCTCATTGAAAGTGAACTTATTTTAGTCTTTTGGTTCTTTAGTGCTTTCCTGTTCATTCTTCTTTGCAAATTCATCTATCTTTACATTTGTACTTTCAATAATTTTGTTAGAGGTTTTGTTTAGACATTTATAAGCCTTGCTCTTGGTGGAATACCCTAGAAAAATTCCTTCATCACTCTTGGAGTCAAGTTTTCCATTTCTATCATCTTTTAAGATAGAACATTGACTGACAAATTTTTTGAAATAACTTACATTGGGTGTGTATCCATACCATAGCTCATAAGGTGTCTTTTTGGTATCTTTCTTTAATTGTAGTCTGTTCAATGTGTAAAAAGTAGTACTGACAGCTTCCCTCCAGAAGATTTGGGTGATGCCTTTCTCTATCATCAGTGTCCTTGCACAATCAACTATGGATCTGTTCCTTCTTTCAGCAATTCCATTCTTTTGTGGTTTTCTTGGTGCGGAGACCTGTCTTTTGATTCCATGCTCATTACAAAAGTTAGTGAATTCATCTGAAATAAATTCCCGTCCTCTATCTGACATTAAGCATTTTATCTCCTTACCACTTTGCTTCTCAACCATTGATTTGTACCATTTAAACATCTTAAATGCTTCTTATTTATCTTTTAGAAACATGACTGTCATCATTCTAGAGTAATCATCAACAAAGAGAATAAAATATCTATCTCCATAATAA
>MU223786.1:595619-608646 GCA_018584345.1 Thuja plicata | reverse complement strand
AACTCTTTGTCCTCATAGGTCCACATAAATCAGTATGGACTAATTCTAGAATTGCATCAGATGTATGGGTTTTTCTTTTAAAACTAGACTTTGTCATTTTACCTTTTTGATAATTCTTACACATGATATTGTTGGGCTTGGTCATTGTCAGTAAGCCTCTGACATTTATCTTTTTGCTAACCTTTATCATGTTGTCAAAGTTCACATGACATAATATTTTGTGCCATAACCATATGTCTTCATTTGTAGCAATCAAACAAGTGGAGTCAGTATCATTTAGATAGAATAAGTTACCTTTTATCTGCTCACCATACCAATCAGATTTCTAGATTTATTAAAGATCTTTGCCTTCTTATTTTCAAATGCTACTTTGTGACATGAATTATTCAACTAAGAAACACTTTTTTTTTTATCGGTAAAAGGCCGAAGCCCTTAAATATTTTTATTAAATTGAATAGTAATTTTACAATTTTGACCCCACTCACTGCAGGCGCTGGTAGGAAAGAGTGGGGTTGAGAAAACCTCTAGCCTAGCCCTGGACCATAGGTCCTATACTTATACAAATTATAGGTAGGCATACCCATAACTTGACATTGTCGAGATTAGTTTAAAAACATCATTTCCGTAGGCATACCCATGGCTCGATACCCCTCAAGATTTTTTATGATTACAGTATTTAGAGGTAATACCCACTTGCTAGAGCTTTAAAATTACATTATCTGCATTGTTGTTTACATTATATACAATTCCTATTACATATGCTTCTGTCACTGATTTGAGAATTGAGTTATGGGACCTTTGATATCAGAGTGCACTGGTTGCCTGCTTGTCAATACCATCGTTGATGCAAATTATCTCCTTTTTGTGCTTTGAATAGAAAAAGGTACTTTTTCCTTGATGAATCACCTGAAATGTCAGACAAAGGGGACTTATATTTCCAAAGGTTATGCTCATCAAGCATAATATATTCACCATGATATACTGAATTACACCCTATCCTACATTGCATACTTTACAAAAAAAAGTAGATATCAAATTAGCTAACCTGCTCGATAAATGAATTATATACAAGGATGGTTAATCTAAGATTATCATACTATTGTTCCTTAAGCCAAGTGATCTAATATCCATGAGAAGCAATAATAGCTCTATTTGATCAAAATTATCATTAGGTTCCAAAATTAAGTAGATTACTAACATTATAAATCTACTACTCCTATTAGCATCCTACCCAAATCTCAGCCTTACAAGATATGCTGAAATCAATTTGATCTCTAGAGAGTCAACCCCACAAATGAACCTACTAAAAAGGGAAAACCCTGAACCTAAAGAAAGATAAAGACTGAAAAGAGCTCTGGGTCTGGTGTACACATACTTATATAATACAGAGAATGTGCTCATATATATATATATATGTATATATATATATTTATATATATATATACATATATTTATATATATCTATACATATATATATATATGTGTGTGTGTGTGTGTGTGTGTGTGTGTGTGTGTGTGTATGTATATACAGCTAAAGAATCTCAAATGAAAAGATCGACCCTCAGCAAGAACTAAGTTTTACTGCTAAAGACCCCTGATGATCCTCGATTATTCATCTACTATTAGGAAGTTAAGAGAGAAACCTTAAGACCATTATCATATCTCAAGCATGGATAAATCCTTCAAGGCCATAAACAGGGGTCTCAATAGTCCTCACAAAAAATAGGACCCTTGAAAAGTGAAAGGAATACTGGCAATAACATATAAAGACAGGCTCTGCTACTTTGAAACAAGGAAATGTCTTACTATTTATCCTACCAAGAGGACACAAATCTGTAGATATAAGTGTGATCAGAGATAGCCACCAAAGGTTAGTACACTTCTAGCCCTGTTTAGCACCTGTTGCAATCTTAAAGAGAAACCATACACTCCATTGTTAAATTCCTTATCCATTACTAAAGAAAAGTAGAACTGGAGATGAGAAAATGGCATAGATACACTATGGAGCGACATAAAGCATACTAGCAGAAAAAGAAAAGATAGCAGAAGGACTAGAGCATAGCCGCTTCTACTCCTTCCAGCAAAGAAAATAGCCAGTGCTCCCAAATTTGTGTGCCTTCCATCCATAGAGGGGAACATGGCCTCAAGTAGCTCATAATAGCATTACTGTAAGGGAGGGTACCTATAGATACAAATATATACCTATCTTAATAAGTATGCATTAATATTAATATGAAGAAAGATGCCCTGGCCTCTCACATATTCGGGAGAAAAAAGGTCAAAAATATATGAGAATCTAAGAGTAAACAAAAACTAAAGTTATATATATATGATTATTACACACACACACACACACACACACACACACACACACACACACACACACACACACACACACACACACACACACACACACACACACAAAACTATGGATCCATATATTACTACTGCGGCATAGCAATTGTTCATAACTATATGTGTATATATATATATGAGCAGCTGCTATGCTACAATAGTCATATATAAATGAAAATAACTGCAAGCATACTATGGAAATAGCATAGCTGAGAATACCCTACATCTGGACATTGTAATTAAATACACCTCAGCGATCTTTATCACTATATAGATATATGTATACTATTGCTAGTATATATGTATCCATACATATAATGTGATTTCTGTCCATAGGAACCTTAGGCTCAGTAACCATAGTTCTTAAAGCTGCATACTTCACAGATACCACAGATATCTATCTTTCTCAAGTTCCATAAAAACCACATAAAGCAACCTTAGTTCAAAGTAGAATACTTTCTACAGAATTTACTTTAACACTAAAGCATTATACAGAGGTACAATTTTGATTACAACTTACTGTACTTAATCATGTAAGCCATCTATATATCCCCCACTTATGTACAGAAGGAGCCCTTGGGACCATTTACCATGGCCTGCTTAGTTAGTATGGGTTTACCAAAATTAACAAGTACATGCACTGCTTAGTTCTACTCACATGGAGAGACTATAGTTTGATCTATCAACTATTTTTGATCTTATACATATATATCTATTATGAGATGCTAGACTGATATACTCAAAATACTTAACATCTCAAAGTGTTTGCATGACTATTACTACTTTTCTATAAATTCATACATTTCTAGGTGTTATCCTTTCTGAACATGACTATGATGCATTCATCCTCTACCTGATCCTTATTCCTTTTCCTGGTGCATCTAGGGATTTTTGGGGCCTTGATGTGCAGGTTAGGTGGAGCAATATTGTCCATTGCTAGAGGTATGCCAAAACCTTCCAACCTCCAATATTTGAGCAGCCACCTATTGTCCATGTCTCCCTCTAGAATTTCTTTGTACAAAAAATCAATGTTCCTGGCCATTTCTAGCCAATGGCGATCAAAATTTTCCTCATCCTTGAAGGATAGCATGGCTATCCTCTGTGCTTGAGGAATCTTATCTAGCTCCTCCATATCTATCTACATAGTTACTTATAGATAAGGGATTGTGAGCTCATTATCTACACAATATACCATCTTCTGCAAACCACCTAGGTGTTCCTTATCAAAAGTCACTCTACAGACCTTGATTATGTCCCCCTTGCTTTTGCCTGCAAATATGGAGAGGGCTATAAACTGGCCTATCCCCCCTCCATTGGTTCTATATGTGTAGAGATTGTTGAAATGATGATCACCAATGGATTTCACAATAGCCCGCCTAGTTGAATCAGGCAGTGGATTGAGGAATTTGTTCCATCTTTTTAGATAAATGCAACCTCAAAATGCCATAGTTCGATCACCCTTTGTGTAGAAAGACATAGTTTGGTTTCCATGGTACCTCTAATGTGATCCTTTGCTTAGGGCCCTATTTAAACATTCTTAGTTCAAACTTTCTGGACTATCCGAGACTCTACCTTAACAGTATTGTGGTTCTACTAAAAGCCCTCTACTACTTGGGCTAATTGAAGGGGTAATACTTGAAGAAGCTGTCTAGCTCCACTTAGGCTGAGGTATAATGAGTATAAGAGAACTATGAATGAATGATGAGGATAGTCTATCCTCCTTGGCCTTCCTTCTATCTTCTAGGCTCTCATGTTCACGCATGAAAACCTGCAAGGATTGTTAATTGCTCCTCTAAATCATTCCACGTTTATAGCTTAGCTTATGGTTTTCCAACCGCTCATAATGATCTCATACATGAGGATAGAGCAATAATGAGATTGACAAGTGACAAGAGGTATTGTATCCTTACATTATTACTCTTACAATTTCTAATCATCTCAATAATTAAGTGTTAGTTATGTGACATATGGCCTTCATCACAAACTCCATAAACTGATAGGAGGTGGAAAATAAACCTCCGGCTATGCCAGCCAATGATCCTATTCCGTAGTCAGACTAGACCTATCCCATATCTCAGAGCTGAGCTCAGAGCTTAAAATAAATTGATCTAGTATCATCCTAGATCTAGTAAAATGGGCATTACTATAGGGACGTCTTATAAATGAGTGTCCAAAAGGGAGGTTACTAGGCCTAGGGAACCTCCTCTATAAATCCACTTAAATTCTCGAAAAGGGTCCTGGAGCTTTCTGTAATTCACTCACCTAACCATAGAGCTCCTACATCCTTCTAGTCATGAGGGGATTCCTATGGTGAAAATCCTCTCTAAGCGGTTTCTGTATCTAATAGGCGAATCAACATTCCAATCTTACTTCTCAGGCTTTTGCCTTAACCTACCATTAAAAATACCTTCCCAAGCCTATCAAAAATATTTTTCCATTGTTACCACACTGTTGGCCCCTAAATTGGATAACTTGTCAGCCTCTGAGTTTCCTTCTCTATAGGTATGTCTGATCTCATAATTTGGAATACTTTCCATTAGTAGATTAATCTCTTCAATTTTTGCATTCAAAACCCAATTAGGAGTTTTTTTAGTACGAATGGCATTGATAATAATTTGGGAGTCTCTTTCAATAATTACTTTAGTAATGTTAAGAGTCCTGCATATTTTAAGCCCTTCTAGTGCCACTACACATTCAGCCATATTGTTGGTTGTAGGACTAATGGGTCTCAAGAATTTAGTGACAACTTATGACTTCCAATTATGAATGATCCCTCCAATACCTACTACCCCAGGATTACCTTGTGAGGCTCTGTCAAAGTTGAGTTTATACCATCCAACTTTCGGGGGTAACCATATATAGGATGATCTGTCAGCTTTAGTTTTGGATCCCCCTTTACCATAGAGGGGAGGGATAGCTAATTTTGGCCATTTGCATCTGATTCAATTATCCCAGCTCTTAAAAGAGTCTTCATAATGTTGTATGTCCCTGAGTTTGCTATTAATAATTTCTACTATAGATGCTTCTATCTTGTTTGTTACTGATTTCCAAGTTAATTTTTGATCTGTAAAAATCCTTCTGTTTCTTTCTTTCCATAATTCCCATGCTACTATTGAAGGTCCTACTGTCCATATGTCCTTAAAAAGATTGTCTTTATACAGGGAGGGCCATGCTTTGAGATTGCTGATTAAATCACAATGGGAAGCAGATTTCCATCCTAAGCTCTGATGAAGCCAATTCTAGCATTCTTGGGAGAAAGAACAATTCAGGAGGATGTGATTAACATCCTTAGAATGGTTTTCACATAAGGGACATCTAGATGGTCCCTCGAATCCTAGTTTATTAAGCGTGTCTACTGTAAGAATTCTATTTTATAGTGCTGCCCATAGAAACATACCAGCTTTAGGGAGGCATGATTTATTCCAACAAAGGTTTAATGGTATGTCTATGTTATCCATATTTCGGTCCCTAATAATAGAATTGTAACCCTCCTTAACTGAGTATTTTCCATTATTAGATCATGTCCACATTAAAATATCTGATCTATTTTTAAGTGTTACTGCTCTCTTATTTAAGATTGCTAGGAGGTTTTGCTTCTCTTTCCATACCTCATCAATTTCATTTATGGCACTCCATTTGTTATCTTCCTACTTATGAAAGTAATCCTTGATATATAGGCCTATGACTCTTTTGCACTCTTCCATGAATTCCTTGGTGAATCCCAGTTTGTTGAGGGGGATAAGGCCTGCCCATGAATCGTCCCAGAATAAAGCTTGATCTCCTACTCCCACATCCCAAGATAGATATTTGCTAATAATCCCTCTACATTCCTTAATAAAATTCCATATCCGTGACCCTTTAACATGTGATTGTGTCCTGAAAATATTAATGGGGTCCCCATTGGGGATGTATTTATGTAATAATATAGATGCCCATTTACTGCTTGATTCTTTATACATTATCCATATGAGTTTAGCCCCGAGAGCTTGGTTTTGCCATAGTAGGTTTTTTGATGCCTAGACCTCCTTTTGATATCGGTTTGCATAGAGAATCCCATTTGATAAGGGCAATTTTTTTGTCTTCGGAGGGACCTTGCCAATAAAATTCTTAGAACATTTTATCTAATTCCTTTTTTACGTAGATCGGTAGGGGAAGAACTGACAAGTGGTACGTGGGTATGGCTAAAAGGACAGATTTGATCATAGTTGTCCTACCTGCTTTAGTTAACCACTTTCCTTTCCATGACCTCTTCTTGTTTTTTACTTTGGATATGACTTGTTGCCATAGTTTGGTAGATAAGAGGCCCGTATCCAAGTCAATTCCTAAGTATTTGCACGAAAACTTGCCAATTTTGTATCCCATCATACTACAGATATCCTTTTCGATATTCGGGCACATATTAATAAAGAAGATTTCTGACCTTGTGGGATTAACATGTTGACCCAAGGCTTTCGCGTAAAGGTTTAAAATTCTTTTGAAAGCACTCGCTTCCTGTCTATTGGTGGAACCAGGTAGAATCGTATCATCTGCGAACTGCTAGTGGGTAATATTTGGGACATTTTTCGAGGCCTTTAAGCCCAAGATTTTTCCTTCCTCTTGTTTCATTGTAATTGATCTTCCTAATGCTTCCACCATAATGACGTAGAGAAAAGGGGATAACGGATCACCTTGCCTAATTCCCCTGGATATACTGAAGAAACCTTCTGGTGAACCATTGATAAGAATGGAGATTCTGGGAGTTGAAATGTAGTTAAAAATAAGGTTGATCCATTGGTTAGAGAAACTAAACGCTTCCATACATTTGCATAGGAATCTCCAATCTACTTTATCGTATGCTTTTTGGATGTCAATTTTCATTAGCTTACTGGGTTCCTTTGTTATTTGGGCGGTATGAAGTATTTCTTGCGCTATAATAATTCCATCCAGAATCAATCTGTTTGCTACAAAACCCGTCTGTTCTTCTGAGATAATAGTTGGGAGGAAGGTTTTGAGTCTATTTGCTAGACATTTTGAAAGGATCTTATATATGGTATTACATAGGGAGATAGGTCTGTAGTCCCCTGGTTCCATACTCTCATTTTTCTTCAGAATTAAGGTAAAGAAGGTGTTGTTGATTTCACTTAAAAGAGATCCTGAGTTTCTAGTGGCTTCCACTACTTTCCATACTTCTTCTCCAAAAAAATGCCAACACTTTTGGAAAAAGCCTGCTTGGAAACCATCTGGACCTGGGGCTTTATCTGGATGAAGTTGAAACACTGCTGTTCTGGCCTCTTCTAATGATATCTTGTTATTCAGAATTTTGTTGTCATCATCCGTAATCAATTTCGGAATTGCTTTAAGCATTTCATTTTGGGAGCTGAAGTCAGAAGCTTCTCGAGAATTGAGAAGGGAATTATAAAAATTTGTGAGAACATTTGAGATTTGCCCTGGGTCCTCTATAGTAACTCCCTTGGCCATCTTAATTTTGGCTATTCTGTTAATAGTCCTTTTATAATTAGTTGTGTTATGGAAGAATTTGGTGTTACTATCACCATCCTTGAGCCAGGACACCCTGGATTTTTGTTTCCAGAAGATCTCTTCTTTGAGGAGGATGTCATTGTACTTAGCCATCAACTCCTTTTCCTTATGGTAACTAAGGTCATTCATTCCTTGTTCTATTACCATATTATTAAGATCAGTTATTTCTTGTTCTACCTGGGCTTTTTCTTCAAATATTTTATTGAAGTGATTCTTATTCCACTCTAACACTTTATTTTTGATAATTTTTAATTTCGCTGTTAAGTAGAAAATTTTTGACCCTTTGACCGAAATTTGTTTCCACCACTCTTCTAAAAGGTTTATGAATTCTGGATTTTGGAACCACATAAATTCAAACTTAAACGGGCTTCTCGACAGTTTAGAGTTTTCTATTATGGTGAGCCTGATCGGGAAGTGATCCGATCCTGCTTCTGGTAGTATTTCAGTATTGACTGTTTGACTAAAGTTTTTGGGGTTTGTTCTAGTAAAGAATCTATCTATTTTTTTAGCTATGTAACTGAAACCAACTCTTCTGTTATTCCATGTATAAACTCCGTTACTTGTATTTAAGCTTATTAGTTGATTATCCGTAGCCCACTTGCTAAAATCTTTATGAGCTTGTGATACATATTGCGAACCTCCAAATTTTTCTTCGAGACTTAAGATAGCATTGAAATATCCTCCGATGATGAAAGGTTGTTCTTGATTTTCAGCTAGAAGGGCTTGTATTTCCGACCAAACTCTTCTTTTTCCTCATTAGAGATTGGTCCATATACATTGATCAAGTTAAATTTTAGGCTTTTAATTGTTAGTGTCATCCAATTATCATTAGTGTGTGTGAGTAGAGCTGTTATTTTATGGGGATCCCACAGTACTGCCAATCCACCTGAGAGGCCTATTGATGAAACATATTCTGATTTCCATATACCTAGTTTTTTGCTAAACTTAGTACTTTCCTCTCTATTAAGCTTAGTTTCCTGTATCAAAATTATTTCTAAATCAAAGTTTCTTAGGTATCTTTTAATTAATCACTATTTGTTAGGGGCATTTAGACCCCTAACATTCCAAGTAGTGACTTTCATTTTCCTTTGTGAAGGATCTTCCCCTTCCCTGTATTCAGTATATCTGCTATTTTTATTTGGTTACTTGCATTGCCATCCAAAGTTCTCAACTCAACAGCTGACTTCCTACCTCTTTTCTTTTTGAGTTTATTAATATTAGGTGTGTTTAGGCTACCTCTATTTAAGGCTATGCCCAGTTCTCTATTTTCATTAGTTATCCGGAACAGGCCTTCAATTGCATCTTTAACCAAAGTTGCTTCTCTACCATGCCCTTTTGTTGGAGAGGCTCGATTATCCAGGTCTATTTGTTCATCTATGGGAAGATCTGAGGGTATAGCTCTATGTATGATCTCTTTGCCATAAATTTATATTAACTCTTTAGGTTTCCCTGATATGTCCAAATTTAATGCTTCTAACTCCAAGGGGATTGAAACACCTTGTTCCCCTCCTTTAGCTACAGTTGGTTCATTTATATTTATATTTATATTTTCTTCAACAATTATATCAACCTCCTTTGCACTCAGCCTATCTATAGTTTCTTTTCTGATTTGTGTGTCTGATAGGTCTGAATGTTTTTCTTAGTTTGAAGAGGTATATTCTGAAGCTTCCTTATCCGAGGGTGAATAAAGGGGAGGTTGATTAGGACTATTTTCCTGATTCCTATTTTCTTCTACAATGCACTCCTGAATTTTCTTAATTATGATTTCCTTTTATAATTTTAATTCCTCAAAATCGCAGATCTCATCCCAAAACATGTCCGTTAGTTCCTCCGGTAATGATACTCCCAAGTAGTTAATAATTTGATTTACCTCTTCTTTTGTTTTGTTAACCTGGTCGACTAGTTCTACCACATCAGCACGTTCAAGTTTCATAAATAAATTTGTTTGATTATCCATCCTATCTCCTTCATCTTGTTGATAGGTTTTATTATTATTCTTTGCAGTCTCTGTTTGATCTAATTTGTTGTCCCTACTTAACACTTCATAAGGTTCCTGCCAGATTAAGTCTAATGCATTGCTCTGTAATGGTAACCGCGTTTCAATTGTTTGTTGAGTTGCTAAAAAGTCATTAGGTATATTAATCAATTTTTCCTTACTTATATTGTCATCTTGATCATTTGCTGCATTGTTCAACAACATTGGATAAGGGGAGAGATTAGCTAAACCTTGCTCCCTTGGGGATCTGCATACAAAACCTCCTCTATTATTACAAAGACAAATCTCTATATCTTTATTGGGTTGGGATACAAAGTTTGTGTTTTTATGTGGGTTTGATGTAACTTTGTTAACCTCAATAAAGTTTTCTACTATTGCTGGGTTAATAATTACAGAGTTATTATTAAAACATAATTTAATGGGGGGGATATATTTTTGATGATAATTCATCTCTATAATGATTGTTTTATCAGCTTGTATAGGTGTTACCTCAGCCACTCTTTTAAAACTACCTATTTTATTGCCTATCAAGCAAAGTATTTCTTTGCTAGATAATTCCAAAGGCAAGTTTTTAAGGGTGATAGATTTTTCTATAATGAAATCTTTTAAACGTATTGGGTTGAATATAGGCATCCATTTAAAAAAAGAGAAAGGAATATTCCTGAACTTCAATACCTTATTATTCATAATGTATTCCTTTAAGGTTTTATTATGACTGTTAATGTATATGAAATTATCTCTGAGGGTTATCATACTTACCTCCCCAGGAATTTGTGTCGATAATCCTTTTATCACTTCCTTAATTGGTACATCGGTTCCTTTCCAGCAGCATATTATACCTGTTTTTGCTAAAATCTTTTGTTGCTACATAATCTTATTATTATCTAATGTGATTGTATCATATTGCATATCACAGTGTGCCTTACCTATTTTTTGATTGCTGAAGCGCCTATGAGAAGGCGTGTAAGCTGCATTGTTAGTGTCATTATGAAATCTTCCTACTTTCCTATCATGATTAATCAAATTCTTTGGAGCTTTACCAAATAAGGGTCTCTCCAACCTTCTCCGGTGAGGAGGGCTATATTTATTATTATTGTTCAAATCCTCACAATCAACAGAACTATCAAAAATATTGTGCTTCTTATTTCCCTCATAAAAGGAGAGGGTTTTAGTGGAATAGGGATAGGTGGCTTTGTTTGAAGGATGGGTTCCACCCTTCTTGATGTGTCCATCCCTATGGCCCTATTCCCCTAAAACCCTAGCCCTTTTATGGGGGGGAGTAAAAGATTTATCATTATTATCAACCTCCTTAAGCATTTCAAAGGAGTTATTCAGAGAAATATTGAAAGGACCAAGAGACGTAGAAGATCTTAATACCTTTTTCCTGCCACTAACCATCTTCCACTCAGAAATTTGCATTGGCAAATTCTCAGGAAGTTCCTTTTTCTTACCCTTTATCATATGCCAAGAGGGAATTTTCTCACTTGGACTATCAGGATGCGCTTGTATAGGTATGGTCCGGCCTTCCCTCTTAGTAGATAGGGGGTAAATAGTGCTATATTGTAAATTCTCTGACTTTCCTCCCTCAGTGATCAGATAGCCCAAGACCTGCCTTGCATACTTGGTCTTAGAAAAAACTCTTAGTTGCCTGTCCATAAGTTGGACTGAAAAAACTTTCTGCCTTGTTTCCTTTTCCAAAGGAGGGATTCTATTGTTTGGCCGATCTTCTATACAAAGATTCTAAAACCTAGCCACGTTCCTCTTTAATTCTACCCGAGATTATTCCTTATTCTTTTTAAATGATGTAGAACTTTCCTTACAGAGCTTGGCCTGGGTAGAATCAAGGAGGGAGGGCTTGGCTAGTGCTCAACTATAAAGCGCGCATGATTGCAAATCTTTATTTTGAGCTTTTTCCTTCTGCTTGGCTATGAATTCTCCTAAGTGCTCATAAGAGGGATGCGGCTGCTCTGGTTTTTGGCACTCCTTTTTGTGACCGTACATCCAGAAATTGAAATAATATCCTAAAAATTATGTATTGGTGATTAGATCCTTTCCTTCCTCTACAACCATCCTGTGTTTATCCACCACCAGATTACCATTGGAAATCTTGCCTGCGTTCTTCGATGACCTCAGGTTAGAATGAACAAAACCTAAATTGATTTGCCTTTGTTGAAAAGCGATCTTCCTTTTTCGGTGTGTTTTTCGCATTTTCACTGGTTCCAACTGAGAAACACTTAATAGATTATAATTCAATCCATTTATCCAATAATAATTCTCACACTTTATATGGTTATTCAACATTATTGTTCCTCTACCTTCAACTGGACAAGGTGTGTCATTTCCCATTCTTATGGAACCACCTTTATAGTATTCAAAAGTCTCAAAATTTTGCTTATCACCAGTCATATGGTGAGTGCAGCCACTATCTATGATCCAAACATCATTTTTATTAATTTAAGATATGAGAGCTATTTCTACATACCTTTCTTCATCATCATCTAAATCATCCTTTACAACCACAAACACCATCTCAATGTCTTCATCACATTCGGTGTCAGTATCATCATCCTTGTGTTTTTCTAGGTAACGGGCCTTCTTTCCTTTGTCCTTATAGTCTCGAGTATCTCTTCCTTCTAATTTTTGGTAGCTTCTGTAGTCACCTCTATCAGTCTTCTTTTCAAATGATCTGTCATTACTTCTGTCATCTTTTCTTCTGTTAGTACATCTTGCAGCAAAGTGTCCAATCTCTTTGCAATTAAAACAAACAAGTGGTAATTTACCTTTGTATTTACCTTTGCCTCTTTGTATTCTTCTGGCCATAAGTGCTTCAATTTCATCAAGATCATCATCTTCACTTTCACTATCGCTATCTTTTCTCATAGTGTTTTTATGACTTGATTTACTTATTCTCATAGAAGTTTTGAATGCAGACTCTATGTTTGGTAAGACACTATTATCAAAGTTATTCATCTGAAATGAAATCAGTCTTCCAATTAAACTGTCTAGAGTAACATTGCTATTTTCTACTTCTCTCATTTCTTGAATGGCAGATACTCTAATAGCATAAGTAGGCAATAAGGTTCTTAGAATTTTACTTACCACTGTATCTTCTTCTAGTACACCTCCAACTCCTTGGATATCATTGACTACCTCTTTGAT
>MU223786.1:573430-588286 GCA_018584345.1 Thuja plicata | reverse complement strand
TTATATTTCTTTTTCCATGTCTTTCTGCGCACATTCTTTGCTTGGATGTCTCCTTCAAACATATCTTCCAAATACTTCCATATGGTGTAAGCTCGGTCAACTTTCTTGATCTTAGAAAATTCACTGTTAGATAGGGTGCTGATTAGGGCTTCTTTGGCAATTGCATTATTGGTAAATGTTTCCTTTTGTCTATTAGTAGCATCATCCTTTGCAAGATCTTTTAAAAATGGAATATCAACTTCTTGTGTAGCAATCTCAAAGATCTCAAAGCCAACACATTGTAGATGTGTTATCATTTTGTTCTTCAAATCCAGATAGTTCTCTCCATCAAACTTAGGACTCTCTTTTCTAAAGTATGCCATCTGATCTACCTTAAGTTGTTAAGCTTTCTCTCCAAGGCACTTGGCTCTGATACCAATTGTTAGAATACTTCAAGGATAACTGAGACGGGGGGGTGAATCAGTTATCAACAACTTTACCTTTTTCTTATACTTATTAATCTAGATTGATACAAAGTAAATGCACATTCAGATAACACATTACACAACACATAATTTTATTACGGGGAAACCAAATGGTAAAAACCCCGGTGGGAATTAGCACCCACAAAGAACTATACTAGTTTATAGTAATCCATGTTAAAAGATCATTCAACCCTGTTAGGAGTTGTTCATTACAATGTAGTAGTATAGTGACCTGGTTAAGGGTCTAACCCTATTAGGAGTCTTTTACAATAACCCTATTAGGGGTGGTGGACTCACTTTCCAAGTGGTGAAGGCTACAACCTTCTGGTTATTTGATACACACTGTATCAACAAGGTGAACTGTTGTTTGTGACACTGCTTGTCTGATCAGTTCCTTTTGTGCGCTGATGCTTTAACCTCTTGTAAAGAACTATAACAATCTTATCCGTATTCTGAAAGCTTCAACTTCAATATCTATATTATCAACATATGATAAATATAGCTCTGCTTCTTTAACACTCTGCTCTGCTTTTCTTATCTCTGGCTTTCACAACTCTTCTTATCACAAATGACCTTCTATAAGTACATACTCAAAGTATGAGATCATGGGACCTGTAAGACAAATATTCATAACATCCTTGTCAGCTCTACTAAGTGTGCAAGCATAATTACAACCGCGCAAGTATAAACTGAATAGACGCGTCGCTTCACTAAGTCAGCTTCACCAATTTAACCATAACTTTGCAATCTTCTTGAAACACATTTGGCACCTTTGGATTAATATCACCAACTCACAACTAATCATGAATATACACATGCATATCCTGAAGATAGGTGCAACTCAAGAATAAGTCACATATGTCAGCCTTAAACCGTTATACTCCCAGAACTGTAACCGCCAATAATAGAATTACATATCTTTACCGAAACCTCATATCTAGGTCTGCATGTATGAACATAGCATAATAAACATGTCAAAAACATGTATCTATCCACACAAGTCTTCATGTAATCATATGGATAAGTACATATAGAAGTACTGTTGTGTATTGTATGTTGTCATCAATGACAAACATACAATCAATCAGCTGTTCAGAATCAAATCTCCAACAGACTTTGATAAACTATATATTCAGGTAGTCAAACCTAGGGTTGCATGGGTGAAACCTCTTGCATATGAGGTTAACATAGATGAGAGAAAGAAAATAATTTAAGCTCTTCTGAATGATCTTTTTGACCCTAAATCACCTTACTTTTGTACATATGAAGAATCCAAAATAAATATTTCAATAAAGATTGAGATTCCTAAGATTCTGAAAAGAGGAAAGAAAAGGTTAGAACAGTTTGGAGAGAAGTATGAAAAGACTTATCCTTATATCTCAATAAGCTAAGGAGATTAAATTAAGATAGAAGATGATATATCTAAAAAGGAAGAGGAAGAGGTAGAAGCAGAGCCTCCTAAGAAGAAAAAGAGGCTAGTTCTCAAGAAAACACCTAAGGCCCCTACCCCTGTCCTCACAACCAGAAAACCAAGAAGATCAAGAAGGAAGCTCATATTACCTATGAAATATGAAGAAGATGAAATCAAATTCAAGAAGCCCCCACCTACCTTTGAGAAAAAAATTGAAGCCTTAAGAGAAGGTAGTGGTATGATTTCTCTGAAATATGTGAACTATGCTTCCAGAATGAAGGATGAACATAAACAAATTGAGGAAGCAGTTGTAGAGAATATAAATATATGTAAGTATGATCCATATAAATTAAAGATTAACATTCTTGAAGACCTATTCAAGGAAATATCTATTACCTGGAGCAATGTTGTCCAAATAGAAAAAGATATTAGAGAACAGACATTGAGGCAAATCATGCCTACTATGACAAACAAAGAGGTGAAAGAGGAAATGAAAAAGTATGAAAGAAATCACACTCCAAGGTTTAGGACCTTTCAGATATTTAATAAGAAGATAGAGGATGTGGTTCAGGAAGCTACAAACATATGGAAGATAGTCTTACAAATCAAAGAAGAAGACAAGACTGAAGTACCGAGTACAGAACACAAGGAAAAGACTGATGATACAAATTTACCTGAGGTAGAATCCATTGAAGCATCCAATGCACAGCAGATAGAAGTAGAGGTAATAGCATATCTACAAAAATCACCTATACATATCATCCTATTTTTGAGAAAAGAATAGCCTATTGAATCAACATCAGGACTAGTAGGGACTGAGTACTAGGCTCCACCTACTACACGTCCAAGCGTGATCGAGTCACATAAGCTAACTGTGAACATTCCTTTAGTGAGAATACATGCTACATTTTATTCAGGCCCTACAATTGATGCAACAAATGTCAATGACCTATTCCAACTGAATACTGAGGAGAAAATTAAGGAAGGAAAGGATGTGGATGATAGCGGAAAAGGAAAGGAAATTGTTCCTTCACGCAATCCTAAGGACAGTGGAAAAGGAAAAGAAACAATCACTGATGATATTGATCTTGAGAAATACATTGTTATTCCAAATTGGGATCTATCCAATCTATTAGTAGAAAAAATGGACACACTAGGGGAACTATGGAAGAAAAGAGCCACACAACAAAAGCTCTGAGCAGAGAAGAAGAGAAACAAAGTGTTGGAAGACATAAAAGTTATATTCCTAGATGCCCTAGAAGTAGAAGTAAATGAGAGTGATTTCATTATGGATCAAATTTTAGACATAGTCCAAAAGTTCAATAAAGATTTAAATGGTCAAGGAAAACTACTGCAGAAGGCAGAAAGAAATTTTGAGAACAAAGTTCTAGAGAATGTTGCAAGAAAGGTTGCAATTGACCAAGTCAAGCTAAATTCTCTCACCAGCTCTCTAGAAACTATAGTAAATAATGTTGCTTCATTATTTGTAAAGCTAAGTGATACTTCAAATTTCACAATGGAAATCAAGACAAAGCTGACAAAGGTTGATACAGATATGAAGGAAAGTGAAAATCAGTTGGCACTTAACCCGAGTTCAAGCTCAACACATTTTGTGAAAATTAAGTATCTGACATACATGCAGGATGAATTACTAAGAGAAGAAGAAAGGACAATAGAATCTCTCATAGCCATGCAAATCCAACTCCTTCCACACATGGATGTAATATAGAAGCATATAACTCATGCTAAGACTCTTATTCATGACAACAATATTTCAATTGCAGAGCTTATGATGGATCTATCAGCAGAGTTACAAATAGAGTTACACATCCTAAAGGTGTTGCGGGATAAATGGGACAACACTTTGTTTCAGATTTTAAAGGCACATAGTGATTTCCTATTATATTTTGGTATTACCATATATATATATTGGCATTTGTGTAAAAAACAAGGGGGAAATGTATATAGGAAAGATGTATATAGGAAATAAATGTAAAGAAGAGAAGTAGAGCAGTGATATATATAAGTGTTACAAAAATCATTTTGAAAAAAAAAAAAAAAGAAATTCAGTTGTAACCGAGTCATAGAGATATTGCCAAAACCCAAGCATATGGTAAGGGGGAGTTTTGACTCAGAAGGTTGAGCATTTTTTTAGTATGATAAGTGCTTTTGGTCACTAATGCCAAAGGGGGAGATTGATGACCTTATAACAAGACATATTGTCAATTAGTTCCAAAACACTTAGTCATCACAGTGTTGACCGACCCAGCAGTGCAACCCGAACAATTACTATGTAACTCGAGCAGTGGCAGTGTTGACCGAGAAGATAGTGGTAATCAATATTTCCCGAGTGATCAGAGTAGCCCAAGTAGCCCAAGTGCTATATATTAGTATGTTTCCCAAGTGACAGCATAATGCCTGAGTGCCAGTGTATTGCTCGAGTGGGTTACTGGACCCGATTGACAGTTTTGGGCCGACTTAGCTTATATTGTTAGATGTTAATTTATCTTATGGAAGCCAACTTACAGTTGCATTTTTTTTGGATAAGGTATAAATATAAAGTATTTTTTTATCTAAATAGTAAGTGAATAGATGTGTGAGAGAATGTATGCAAATATGAAGAGACAGATTGTTTAAGAGGCTACAGTAGTATAAGGAACATAAGAGACTCATCCATCATAGTCAGGTGATTAGTTTATATCATTGGATCATATTCAGAAAATCAAAGTTGCATTGAAGATCATCTACCAGTTCATCCTAACAGGTGCATCAAAAAAATCCTCTAACCAGGTGGACCTAATAGGCTTTTATAAATCTCCTAACAGAGTTGCATTACTTGATTGTATTGTACTAAATCCTTTCACAATGTGGAACTAACAGTCCTTATTTATCCTAACAGGGCATGCCATAAGAAGTGGTCAATTGTAAGCTTTAACAGGATAACTTTATACTGCAGTAATAAATCTTGTGGGTACCATCCCCACCCCAATTTTACTTTCTATTTGGAAGGTTTCTAGGTAACCAAATATTGTGTCAAATATTGTGGATGTTTTATTGATTTTCATTTCATGCATGCAATCAAATTAGATAATCTAATATTGGATTAAAAGGATTAAGTTGTATTGGTTCTTGATTCAACCCCCCCCCCCTCTCAGTCACATTGACTCAACATATTTCCAACAAGAATAACCTAGAAATATTCATTCATCACCTTTGGAGTCAAGATTTCCATTTCGTTCATCTTTCAAAATATAACATTGATTTCCAAAAATTCTAAAGTAACTTACATTGGGTGTGTATCCATACCATAGCTCATAAGGTGTCTTATTGGTGTCTTTCTTTCATTGAACTTAGTTTAATGTATAGACAACAGTACTGACAACTTCTCTCTAGAATGTTTGTGTGATGCCTTTCTCAATCATCAGTGTTCTGACACAATCAACAATTGATCAGTTTCTCCCTTCAGCAATCCCATTTTTCTGTGGTGTTCTCGGTGCAGAAACCTATCTTTGAATTCCATGCTTATTACAAAAGTTAGTGAATTCATCGTAAATAAATTCTCCTTCTCTATCTGATCATAGACATTTTAGTTCCTTTCTACTTTGTTTTTCAACTATAGCTTTATACCATTGAAACATCTCGAATGCTTCTGATTTCTCTTTTAAGAACATAACAGTCATCATTCTAGAATAATCATCAACAAAGAGAATGAAGTATTTATCACCGTAATAGCTCTTTTTTCTCATTGGTCCACATAAGTCAGTATGGACTAATTCTAGAATAGCATTAGATGTGTAGGTTTTTCTCTTGAAACTAGACATTATCATTTTACCTTTTTTACAATTCTTACACATGACATGGTTAGGTTTTGACATGCTCGGTAAGGCTCTTACTTTTCTTTTATTGCTTATCCTAACCATGTTGTCAAAGTTCACATGACATAAACTTTTATGCTACAACCATATATCTTCATTTCTAGCTAATAAAAAAGTGGTCTTAATGTCATCAAGATAGAATAGGTTACCTTTTATTTGTTCACCAGTACCGATCACCCTTCCTGATTCATTAAAGATCTTTTCCTTTTTTTTCTCAACTGCAACTCGGTGTTCTGTGTTATTCAGTTGTGAAAAATTCAATAGATTATAGTTAAGTCCTTTCACCGAATATGCATTTTCACATTTGATTAGATTATTCAACATGATTGTTACTTTACCTTCAACCAGACAAGGTGATTCATTTCCCATTCTTAATGATCCACCATTATAATATTCAAAAGTTTCAAACTTTTCCTTATCTCCAATCATGTGGTGAGTACAACTACTATGAATAATCTAGACATCATTTTTACTAACCTTAGAAATGAGTGTAGTCTCAACATACCTTTCTTCTTCATCTAATTCATCCTTCATAGCAACAAATACTACCTCAATATCTTCATCAGATTCAGTGTCAGTATTCTCAGCTTTGTTCTCAACCAGGTAACAAGCTTTCTTTCCTTTGTCCTTGTAGTCTCAGTTATCTCTTCTGACATATTTTTTGGTTGCTTCGGTAATCTCGGTCATCACCTTTGTCAAACTTCTTTTCATAAGTTATGTCATTGCTTTTGTCATCTTTTCTTTTGTTAGGACATCTAGCAGCAAAGTGTCCAATCTCTTTGAAATTAAAACATACCAATGGTAATTTACATTTGTATCTACCTTTTCCACTCTAAAATATTCTAGCATTTAGTGCTTCAATCTCATTAAGTTCTTGGTCATCGCTATCACTTTCACTATCATTTCTCATAGTGTTTTTATGAATTGATTTACTTATTTTCAAAGAATATTCGAATGCAAACTCAATAGTTGGTAAGACACTGTTGTCAAAGTTATTCATCTCAAATGAAATAAGTCTACCAATCAAACTATCTAGAGTAACGTTGTTATTTGCTACCGCTCTCATTTCTTGTATACAAGATACTCTAATAGCATAAACAAGCAGTAAGGTCCTTAGAATATTACTTACCACTGTTTCTTCTTCAAGTACACCTCCTACTCCTCGGATAGCATTGACAACCTCTTTGATTCTTCTACTGTACTGATTGATGTTTCTCCTTCTTTCATTCTTAGGTCATCAAACTTTCCTCTTACGCTTTTAGCCTTAGCTCTAAACACATTTTTATCTCCTCCATATACTAGCTTGAGTTTGTCCCACATTCACTTTGCAGTGGTGCATGATTTGACATCTTCAAATTCAGCATCAGAGAGTGAGGAAGCAAGTTCTATCATCATAGAATTGTGTTCATGTTTCTCCCTCAATTGATCAACTACTAGAGGTCCAGTAGGTAAAACAAATTCAGTATCCAAGTAATGTGTGACATCATTTCCAATACCTGATAGGTGGAGTCTTATCCTTTTTTTCCATGATTCAAAGTTGTCCTTGTTCAGCTTAGGCACATCCCTTTTTCTCATATTGTGATCTTTAGCTTGAGTCTTAAAACTTTCTTCCAATCACACAAGATCTTATACCAATTGTTAGAATAACTGAGAGGGGGAGTGAATCAGTAGCCTCAACAATTAATCCAATAATCCAACCAAAACTTTATACCACAAATATAAAACCTCTAGTTAACTTCAGCCCTACAAGATGTATGCATTTAAGTAATCTTATCAAATATATGTTGCTCGACGAATATAATATTTATCCTTTCCTTAAGCTTTACCGAATAACAGTCTATCTTTTCTTAACCTTTATCAAAATACAATAAATAACTTGGTGTTTACCGATCAATCCTATTTTAGTAACATGTAAAGCAAAACATCAAAGCAATGAACCATATACACATTTGACACATGGATTTTTAACGTGGAAACCCTGTTAAGGGAAAAAAAACTTGGGACCGGTAACCCAAAATTTTCACTCTTCTAAAGTGAGCTCGGTGAAGAGCCAACCCTATTAAAGGGTACAAACACATTATTAAGTGTGACCTTGTTAGAGGATTTAAAACTAACAGTTTATCACTTGACCTAGCATTCACTATGTTGTCAACATGAAAACCTTTTGATACTTCAGTTGTGCTCGGTGACTACTGCAAATAGCTCAAGCATAAAATTCAGTTATATTCGGTGACAACTACAGTTAGCTTGGTAATGCTTGCTCAGTTATCACTTTCTCGGGTAGCACTGTCCATCGGGTAACACTATAAACTTTTGTGCTTTGGGTTCACTATTCATCAGGGTTAACTGTCACTTGGTGTATATGATTACCGACAACAAAAACTTTGTCTCTTTAGATCTTTAAGAGTTGTGACCATATGTGTATGAGAAATCATACCATATCAATTTGACATCAATGAAAATATAGTAGATTAACTGATTTAATGTCTTGTATTTACTTTCTTCATCTCGGTGATCATCAACTTTGTCATCTTGAAACATTCAATCAGTTATAGTTCATCAAGTTTATTTCTTATCAACTCTTTCCTCTCCTTAGTAATTAATTAATAATATGCATTGGTTTTTTTCTTCTTAAGTATATTGCAAGACTATATGTTTCTCTACCAAATACTCATTCAAACTAAATCCCTTTTTTACAAAATATGTTTATCATGTCTTTAATGCCTTTTGTGATGTCACCCTCTATAGGGAAGGTAGATAAAGTTATTTGGGAATTATTTTCCTTTCATGTCATTTGAAAAATAATATAAGTGGGACTAATATTTTGACTCAAAAATTGCCAAATCGGTTAATAATTATTAATGGATTAACCTTTATGAGTTTTGTTCTTTGTTGGAAAATAGTAGAGATGTACAAGGATTTTTTCATCATTTTCCTCTATACAGTTCTTATATAATCAATTGTTGAGAAAATCACATATTACTTACTTCTTTTGTTGAGATTTAGTGATGTTGATTGAATTTGTAGAAATGTTACAATGCAAATGATGAATACACATAATATAGCTTGATATTATTTTTGTAAAACGTATGTTTGATACTATCTATCTTAATATTCTTTTTGTAAAGGGTAAGTTTCTTGTTAAACGAAATCATGATAGTGGGGTGATTGTTTATTTGTTATTACTTCTTTTGAAAATAAGAACTTTATAGAAGGGTGGCAAATGTGGAAATAATAGGGAAGGGTAGGAAATATATTTTTTCTTATATATACCTACCTACCGAAAGATTTAGTTTAAATTTATTTGGCCAAAGCTTTGATGCATATTTTTACTGTGTAGATGTTGGTTGTACCATCTCTCTACCACATCATTGTTTAGATATTGCAATGTCATAGGAGAATTGTATTTATGTTACAATGTCATACCAGATCCATCAAACCTGCCAGTTTAGAGTTTCTAGGTCCCTTGGGCAAGTTAGCATGGTCAACTTGTCATGTTGAGTACCGAGAGAGCTACCCACTATGTGGTTGGGTAGTAAAATTACCTGGACCACATTCTTGTCTTGAGAATTGTAGATGGAGAGTAATTTGATGGCTGAAGCATACATGAATGCATACAATATTTTCTTTATCATGTATTTGTTGATAGATCTTTATGACCGGGTCCGCCAATCAATGTAAGTTGTCACTGGGTACCGGGGTACCAACCAACTTTGCATGTAAAGGTTGTCTGGGGAAATGAGATTCCCTGGGACTTCAAGCACGTGAGAGTTAGGTCTGGACAGTGCGGGAGCTTAGTTGGGAATGTGACTATTTTTTTTGGGGGATAGCTGGTTATCTTGGCTCGTCTTCTCTGGGGATTTAGGTAAGTGGGGTTTCCTGCAAGCATTCATTAACTTAACCAAATAAACTTCAAAAGATATTGCATAGTTAGAAATATTCCATCTACCTATAGTTATGCCAAACATTCAAAACATCAACCATGCTCTAACATGCTACACTAAATACTAAAGAAATACAGAACCATCAGTTCATATTTAATCAATAGCGAGGAAAAGAAGGTTGTTAATCTACTTAAAATATTAGAGCAAAGGACATAAAGAACATGCAACATAAAATACCATTAACTCAGAGATCAGAATGCTAACAACATCATTGATAGAATCCTTCCTTCTTCATTAACAAGTTTCCAGCAAGAACTACTAGTGCGTACAATAATGGTGGCTCCAAGGGAGCATTTAACTACTGAAAGCTTTTAAAACTAAGGAGCATTGAGCTCTGCAACTAAGAAATGAGAAAACTAAAATTCTATTAGCTATGGATTGCAAAATCATCAATTTCACCGACCCTTTGAATGAGGTTGGACTTATTATTTATACACAAGTTTTGACCTAAAACTAACCTAACTTATTTTACACTTAATAGTATAATAATATTTTCGGTGGCCAGTACTACCTGTGCCACACTACAAAATACCTCGAGACGGAAAAGGTATGACATGTTAGAAGAATAAGACAAGAAAAGAGGAGTGGAAAAATTGGCCTCGAGAAGAGAGCTAGGAGGAGAAAAGAAGAAATTCGATCCCCTGGGGATCAAGGCTACATGCCTCATTAATGGGAAAGTGGCACCCTATCCCTATTGCGCCAGGTGGTATGTTGGAGTGGTGCCTTGGGAAGATCATCTGTCAAAACCCTCTTGTCGAGACGATGTGCCTTGTTGCAGTTACTTGCTTTTTGACATCTTTATTAATCATCTGATAGTGATTGGTTGGCTTTGGGAACTGGGACACGGGTCACTTAAAGAATACAAAATTTTGGGATCCAAAACTCTGGGATTCTGAAGCTTACGCCTCAAAGAATAAAGAATACAATCGATACATCATTGGTGAGATTCTTCAGACTCTGGAGAACTTTATTGTTCCTTATGGTTTTTCCCAAGTCTCCAATACTTGGCTTATGCTTTCTTCATCTATGTCTCTGATACTGTTCCACCGATTGTGAAAAGCCTCCAATGCCTCCTCAACATCTCTGACCCCGTTCCAGAATTCATCCACAATCTTGATGGCGTCATGCGATCATATCATTGTCTTGGATAGTCTAGATAACCTGCCCTAGTCAAAATCTCTGGCAGGTAGGTACATGGACTCCATCCATTCATCAAACTTGCTGAGGACATAGTCCTCCAGGGTACATGTTCCGATGGTGAAGGGATCGACTTGCGATACTCCAGCCACAAATTCTTGAAACAAGCCCAAGGGTTATTGGGCCGCTATCACTTTTTCTTTCAAGGCCTTTACCAGTTCCTTGCATACCTCAATCTTGAGGACAAGTCTGGAGTACTGGGCCTGGAGGGAATCATATTATTCATCTCCCCAAATCCCCACCTCTGTGGAAGCTTCTTCTCCTATGTTGTGAATTTATTCCAGCCCGGCCTTCCACTTTTCATACTTTGCTAAAGCTTTCTCCCATATAAGAGTGGAGCCATTTGCCTGGCTGAGAAGAGTTTCGACCCGATAAAGGTTTGGGAGGGATGCCGCTAGAAATTGTCTCATGGTAGCTACTTGCTCAACGACCCACCCATCTACAAATTGTGCCTTCTTCTTCATGATCCGTAGAGAATCCACATTGCCTTGTGCAAGCAGTAACCTAGAGGAAGGGGTTCCAGGGTGGACCTCAGCCAAAGGTTGTGTAAGTTCTGCCAGAAGTGCGAGGAGATTGGCATTAGTCTATCTTTCCTCCTTTAGCTTCTGACCCTGCTTGATGTATCTGGCCTCTACTACTTTTGTGGCCTCCCTTAGCAAGTCCAGTTCACCTTGCATGTCTCTCCTCCCCAGTGCCACTTCTATGATGTTTTAGTCCTCAGGACTCATAGCCGCTGCATCTACACCTGGAGGGGGTGTTGCGATAGTGGAAACTGTGTTTCCCACCGGCCCATTTCAGAGAGTATGGACTGTCCACGCCTTCTTGGCATTTTGGGCCTTTGCATTTTTGGCCATCATTTTGGCCAATGAGAGTGGAGTGCCTGATGTTACCGCTGGGGCCTTTCTTTTCCTTGATTCCACCAGCCATTGGGGTGGCTGGGATGGCTTCATTGTTAAGACCTATTCATTGGGATTCCCTTCAGAATCTGGCGGTGTGTTCTTGGAATGTACATTATCTTCAGGATCTTTCTCCTTCTCTTGCTCTGGTTCCTTTTCCTGTTCTCTAGAACCTTCAGTATTTTCTGCCATATTGGCGTCCGCTGTTGTGATATCCAGAACCTTTTCTCTGGTATCAACATTGCTTGTATCTTCAGGTACTTCCTCATCCATCCCAACATCAGCCAACCTTGCATTTTCATTGTCTGGGACTTCTTAATCAATTTGTTGTTGTTGTTCTTGGGCCTCATCGGCCTAATCTACTGGAACATTTTCCTTTATCAGAACATCCTCCAGAGGTGGGTGAGGTCTCTGGCCAAAGTTTAACAATGTGGCCACCATTACTACCTCACCAAATGTGCTTCGGGGGACTTGATCATGTGGAGTAACCAAAGGTGTCTAGAGCATGATGAATAGGGGCATGGTTGATCCTGAAGGTTTGGCTTCCCGAACCATCGACTGCTCATCTGTAGGTTTCCTTGGTGTGTCTTTGGTCTCTTGGACCGGTATCTTCTTCTGTTCGGCCATGTTTGTGCTTCCTCCCAGGATTCTTGTTCTGATGTAGCCTCCTCTTCCAGGATTTATTTTTCTACGGGGGCCTCTTCCTTATCTTGAGAAAAAATTTCCTCAACCGCATGACTTATACCCTATTGGAGATCCATGAGCTCCTTTGTTGAGAAAGTGTCATCAAATTCATCATGTGGCGGTGAGGAGTCAAAAATATTTTCAAGTTCATGAGAGTCTGAACTGACATCCACCAGGGGCACATCCAGCATACCAGGACTAGCAGCTACGCTTGGTGTAGGGGTCACTTTCTTCTTCTTCTTCTTTCTTGTCAATGGAACCTCGGTCTCTAAAATGCTGGTAGACTCTGCCTCGGCAAAAGTCTGTCTGCTCATCATCACAGCCAATGACGGGGATCTCGCCAGGAGAGTAGACACCATTGGAGTTACAAGGAGGTTGGAGGATATCTATGTACTTATCTGTTGGCTGGTTAGCTTTGCTGACTCCATTTGTTGTTGTAGTTGTTCCATTAAAAGGGTGGGAACTTGGGGAGGCACTTTGGCTGGGGTGCCCTATTTTTCTTTTCCTTTGCTTGTGCTTGGCATGACAGTGGTGGAAGATGGAGTAGGTCCATCTCCAGTGGAAGAGGGAGTAGCTTTACGAACCATTGGTTTCTTTCGGGTGCTCTTGGGACACACTCAGGAAAAATATTGGTGACTTTCTTCCATAATAGGATGACATACCCCTTCAATTGTTAAGTCTTCAGGGGTTACCTAGTCCACCAGAGAGAGATCTAATTTGTCTAGTCCTTGTCCCTTGTATGTTGGATCCTCCAACGGTCTGTCATCTGAAAAGCCCTTTGCAAAAGTTTGAAGGTCAAGTGTCTTCATGAGCCCTTTTCTCATCCGTGAATGCTGTCGGGCCCGAAGATCAAAACTATCTTGGCAATCCACCTAAAAATCTTCAATATCTTCTTCATGTGGTGGGGATGCCCAGGTAAATGCTGTGGCAATCTTTCCTAGACGATCATAGTTTTTCCTGGCATAGTGGAATTCCACCAGTCCCAGGCTTTTCAATTCATTATCTGCCTCCCTTGTCATGTTGAGGCTACATGTATGATTCCCACATGAAAATGGGAATGGAACATTGATGACCTTCTTCAATGTAAAGAAGGCATGTAGATCCATCGCTGCCAGCAAAACTCTAAAAGAATAATTCCATCCCCACAATATCAGGGAAAAAGATGGGGCCTCCCAGAGAAGGTGGTCACCTAAATGTAGGTGTGGTGTTGGAACTAAATAAAATAGCGGCCATAGGTGCTGACCAAATTCATCACCGCTTGCGAAAATTGATACCCAGAATCCTGAGTAAGTGTTAGGATGTTATGGTAAATGAAAGCATCATTTACCTGATAGAAGTTTGGGAAGCTGAGTTCCCACTGTATTTGGGGATAATGATCCCATGGTGTCACTTGACCTGGCCCATTTCCAAGTTCACCAACTGTTCCCAATCCTGGAAAAGCCAGTCTTTGTTGGGATAGTACCCATAGCACATATGATGTCATGTAAAACTTGGAATTTTGTACGACACCCTTTAGCTGCGTGTCCATGTGATTGGCTATGATAGCTGCCTAGTTGAAGGTCTAATAGCGAGTGGTGATGCAGTAAAGAAAGTAGTACATCCATGCCATGAAATCCTAGGCATGGGGAAATCTAAAGATCCTACACAAGAATACAATGCCAGCATGAATGGGATCTTTGAACTCCCTGTAGGGAATTCCCATCTTCATCCTCCTATAATCCCTCTTTGGGGACTTCAGCTAGTGGCTATTTAGATATTTCTGAGAGATAAGGGTAGCATCCTCAAACTCCTGCAATGTCTGGACCCCATTCCAAATAATGGATCCTTTGAACTGTGGGATCCCCAGCCCTGAGGTGAAAGTTGCTGCGTCTAGGGTGACAATTGTTGTTGGATACTATAATGGCTAGGGATCTAGAAGTAGAACGGTTCGAGTAGGTGCATTGTACAAAGTTTCCAGGTGGAGTATTAACTCTAGTTATTTCACTAAAAAAGGAAAGTTTGTTGCCTTAATGATGCCGAAAGTGGCTAGCTGAGTGGCCAAATTATCTTCGGTGGCCTTCAACCTGTAGATGGCTTGGATCAAGCCTTGCATTTCAGCCCAAAGTTTGGGCTTCGTGTTTGTTATTTCCTAAACTTTGGAATCCACCTTGGATCCCACGAGAACACCCTCCTTTGGATATTTGGAGGTCAAGGGTAGCTTTTCTAACAAATTTTTAGCCTTGGTTTTTGTGGCCACTCAGGTGGAAGTGGTAGGTAGATGATGCAGAGGGAAGGGTGGTGAACCAAGAAACAACCCAAAATGAGCAATAGTGTAGAAGTGTTCCAAGTGACCCTTCTAGGTCCTGATAGGCAAAATCCACAAATAGTCAACTCTAGGAGGTTTCA
>MU223786.1:549571-559994 GCA_018584345.1 Thuja plicata | reverse complement strand
AATTTGATCAAAACTTTGAGTACAAATATAATCTGATAATATGAATGTAATAGCAATGTATTTCTTTTGCATTGGCTGAACAGTAATGTCTAAAAGATGTATTTTTATGCAAATTTTACTTTTCTCCTGCATGTAAAAATTTGGGTAACACTAACAACACCACCATCATGTCTTTTCAAACTCACAAACTTGTTTTTATCTCCAGTCATATGATGTGAACAACCACAATCTATGACCCATTCAGATTTATTTTCAACTCGGGATACTAAGGCTTTTTCTTCATGCATAGGATCATCATCCTTAATAGAAATAAATTTAATTTCATCATAGTCACCATCTTCATCATCAGATATACCCTCACTTTCATAATAACATTCTTTGTCCTTTGAGAATTTAGATTTGAAAAACTTAGGTTTGTGCTTTGGAATTCTTGTAGGACATCTAGATGCAAAATGACCGATCTTGTTACATGAAAAAAATTTGAAAGGTAATTTTCCCTCAAAATTACCCTTACCTCTCTTTTCTCTTCTAGAAATTAGTGCCACGACTTCATCTAGCTTCATTTCTTCTTCCTTTATTTTTTCCCATTCATCAGCATAGTCTCCAAGTTCTTCTCTTAGGTCACTACTGCTTGTGCTTGCATTTCTAGGTAAGATTATTTTTCTTTTGTGCACAGTTGCTTTGAAGGCTGACTCAACCTTAGGTAAAGTGTATCCTAATTCTATGGCTTCAAATGTAGTTAGCTTTCTAATCAACATCTCTCTGGTGAAGCTCGGTGTCAAAGGTATGATCTCCTCTATAGCCTGAACCTTGGTTCTATATGCAGGTGTCAAAGATCTAAGTATCTTTGCAATAACTTCTTCCTCATTGTAAGTTCCTCCAGAGTTCCTAATAATAGTAACCACTTCACTAATTCTCTATTTATTTTATCTGATGTTCTCATCTTCTCTCATCTTCAGTGATTCCATCTTTTTCTTCCATTTCTATAACTTTTCTTTCTTTGTAAACTTGTCTCCAACATATAGTGCTTCCAGTCTTTTCTAGATTTCATGTGCAGAGTCCAAGTCCTTTACTTCAGTAAATTCTCCTTCTGATAGTGTGTTGATCAAGGATTCCCTTGCAACCATATTGCATGAAAATAGATTATTTTCATCTTTAGTGGCTTTCTCTAATTCATCCTCAGTCACTACCTTTTCTTTCTTCTTTGTTATCATCTAGTAATCAATTCCCAGACATAGAAAATGTGTTCTCATCTTGTTCTTCCAACTGTCAAAGTTTTTAGGATCAAATTTTGGACTATCCTTTCTATAGTAAGTCATCTTCAGAATCACCTCAAGCGGTTAAAATTTATTTCTGAGGACCAATGGCTCTGATACCAATTTTTAGGAATAACATTCCACAAGACAACTAAAAGGGGGGGTGAATCAGTTGTAATATAGATTATTAAAATTTAAAATTTATAAACCAAATCTGCAAATGTAAATGATAACATAGTAAATGCCAACAACATAACACAATATTTTTTATCGAGGAAACCTTGTTAAAGGTAAAACCACAGTGGGAATTAACACCCATAAATAATGTACTGATAGTATAGTATCCCTGTTAAAAGATATTGGCCATGTTAGGAGCTTATTACAACATTACGGTACACAGTCCCTATTAGGAGACAGACCTGTTAGGAGTCAAGAAAATAATAGGCTCACTGCTAAGGCACACTGCCCAAAGAAGGTTAAAGATACCCTCAAGGATTTACAATCTAAATCAAGTGTATAAAGCAAATACACATTCCAGTGAACTATCTGATAGCAACTGTCTTTGCTTGGTCAGTTCTAATGATGTATCAACTCTGCTTTGTATCGAGTAGTCAACAAGATTTGCAGCTTCCACACATCTCTATCCTTTTCTTTCTCTTCCACATTCTCCACAAGAAATTATCATTCATATATACCCTCTTACAAAAATTCATTAGGTCGGTCAGTTAAGCTTTCCTAATACATAATTAAATAGGTCATCCAATTAAAGCTTTCCATCATATAGATAATTACATAACCCCTTGCTAAGATACACATGGTATCTATAAGAAGTATACATCATTTACAATCTATCGCATATACTTCCAGATCTATAATTTATGCTCATAATTAATTTCACATGCTACATGTCTGAAGTCAGCCAAGAAATAGGTCTTCTCAAGAACACACACCAGAGGTGACATCATCAATATCCAAACAGTAATCGAACTCAACCCATTACTCTACCATATGTCAGTTTTCCATCAGTAAGCTTGCAAGTTCTGAAATATCTTTTCCAGAAAGATATACCCAAAACACAGAGACCTGCTCTGTCCAGAATCACAGTTACAATCTAGAAAACCAGTCTTCACCAAATCAATTGTAACATCCATAGTATCTAACATAGAGCCAAGCGACCTTAGGAATAAGGTCAGCACACATCCTTCTGCATAAATCCAACTTCGATCATTCTGAATCATCCATACAGTTTTCGTACACTCCTTCCAATTAAGTAGCCAGTCTGTCTTCTCCATAGAAATATATGTTGACATCAGTGACAAAACATGAATATCAACATCATGATCAGTAACCAAAACTGATATCATACAATAGTTTTTTTTTATTACTAGATCTCGAGTTTAAAAGGTAGCTTATATTTTAACTAGCGAGCTACCAAGTGATTTTTTATGTCATAACTTTGAGTTTTCGCTAGTTCACAAGTTTTTGGATGGTTAGTATTGTTAACCCGTGACTTGGCGAGTAGCATGCTAGTGTTTAAGTTTTTAGATGGTCGCCAGCATGCGTGATTATGTGAGGGTGAGTATATTTAGTTGGAGAACTAGCGAGTAAGTGTCACGTATCCATCTAGGTGATTAAATTTTTCTTGGTAGTTTACTCATTGGATGAAAAGGAATATTATTTTTAGGCTAGAGAATTAATGAGCAAGTGTCACTTGGAGATTTTCATATGCTACGGTGTAAAGCTTTCAGTTTTGGTTGTTTCTAGCACTTAGTTTCTCAAGGAGGTCTATTAAAAGGTTGGAGAATTAGTGAATAACAAATTTTGGTTACTTATCATGAGGTCGCTAAGGTTTTTGGTGGTCAACAGTAACAGTTAGAGAATTAGAAAATGATTTCCATGTGGAGGATTTAAAGTTGAGTTTCAAGTAATTGCTAGCTCTCGATTTATAATGACGGTTTTTTTTAAGATGGAGAATTAGCGAGAAGTTTCCACATTAAAAAAAAATTAAGGGTGGAAGGTTATCTCTAGCTCGTGACTGTTACAAGATATGAAAGAAAGTGTTGGAGAGTTGGCGATTGGTAGTTTTGGGCTAATGCCTGCTAGCTCGCGGGAGTTAAAAGACTTAACATTTTTAGTTGGAGAGTTAGAAATGGTTGGTTTGATTTCCTTGGTCACCAGCTCTCAAGGTTGTGAAGCCTTAACTTTTTCAATTGGAAAGCTCGAGAGTGAACTACTAACGGCTTGTCATTAGATCACTATTTTTTATAAAGAACAATTAATTGGGTTGAGAGTTAGCGACAAAGTGCCACATGTTAGAGTATTTTCATTGGGATGTTTCTGAGATGTAATAGACAAAAAGAGGTTGAACAAATCAAGGATTTCCATGTGGATTTCTTCATGCCTTTCACTGCTAATTTCAAACTTTAATTTCATGAGGGCATATTTTCAAATTTTGCATTCATGCCAACGATAGCTCCAATTAATTCACATGGCTATGTTGTAGGGATTAATGGTAGGATGTATGAAATTAATGGTTGAGATGACGAATATTGATTTTTAGCTCAAAATTTTATAAAAGACATGATTGGATTGCAGATTTCTTCACAATTTCAATTTTCTCTTCGAGTCCTAGTGTGATTGTGAAAGGCGTTTGAAGTTGTCAGAATTGTGGGATAGTGCTAGTTCCAAAGAGTATCAATTTTATTGTTGAGTTAATTGAGTTTTTTTATAATTTCAAGTATGAGTAAGGCAATGACCAGTGGTGGTTCTAAAGCAACGGCTAGTGGTGGTTATAAGGTGACAGAGAAGAAGGAAAAAGGAAAGAAGTATTATGAGGAATTCATAGACCTCTTACCAGGTACTTTGAACAGTTTGTCCATGAATGAGTATGTGTGGAAAGATGGGTGTGACCAATGCATAAATTCAGAAACCCCAAATGCCTCTAGCAAGGATAACTTTAAGAAACACCCTCCTAGGAAATAGTGTAAAATCTTGGTGAATCCTACATTATTTTAGGGGGAAATTTTTCTTAATGATACAAAAAAATTTCCAAATTAGGAAAATAAAATAGATTGTATTGGCAATTTTTTCCTTGTCGTATGAAAATTCCATAAAATCTTGGCGAATAATACTTTAATGTGGGGGAAAATATATATTGTATGAGGCGAATTGTTTTTTTTCGAAGTAAAAAATTATAATATATGAGGTGAATACTTTTATTTTGAAGGGAAAAAAAATAATTGTACTGGCGAATTTTATCTACCATTTGAAAAATTATTTAATTTATTGGTTAATCTTTCATTAATTATGGGAAAAATAAATATTTTATTGGCAATTTTCAAAGGATGGGATTCATCATGTGGGCCAATGCCAAATGGAAATTTATTAGAGATGTAATTAATGCAATATCACATCCAGAAAATATCACCTTTATTTTTTGCCAAGTTGTTTGCAGACTCAACACGTTGGTATCGATAAGCACATCTAGTCACATCACTGATCACATATGGACACATAAGTTATAACCTAACATCCATCATTTTGTAATGTTAAATGTATTATTTGTGACCGTTTGATGATCCTAGATCAATGGTTGAAGTTTAATTTCAGCTCCATTTTATTGAAGGAAACAAAGTTCTCCAGGAAGTCACCAGAATGATGACATGTATCAAGCCTTAAAACCTGCACCGTAACCATGATCATTGATTAACACTAGTTATTTGTTTACATGGATGGTGGATAGTGCAACATGTAACTCATAACTTGGTAAGAAATAAATGCCTTGTCGGTGACAATAGACATTCTTTAACTGCCATCCACTCAACACACAGATCAACGACATACAAATTCTTATAGGCGATATTACCAAGTTACCAATTTTTTATTTTTACACGCATGCATTTATGGGAAATATTTACATGGGGATATGAAAGATTAAGGACAATGGATTTAAATCTCTCACACACATAATGCATTTATGGGAAAGATTTACATTAAAGATTAAGTACAATGGATTTAATACAATTAAAGAAAGAATAATTAATTTTCTTTTGGTAGATTAAGAGTCAGAGCTTTCGGAGGTTGAAATTATACCTTTGGTTTTAAGGTTTAGGTTCTTGGTCTTTAGGTTGTCGAGAATCAAAGATGGACACTCCAATCCATTTGAGATGCACATCCCCAGATGAGAAAAATTCCTTTCTGGGCAGTGTCTTAGAAGAAATCCTCACTTCAGTTTGTAGGGAGGTTGGTGGTGGCGCTTTTATAAATGTTGTTGTGTTGATGTTATTGGGTCAAGAGTTCCTTGATAATTTTGAGAGATACCACGTCTACATGGACATTACGTCCCAATTTTTTGTGTCTCTCCTCGACCTCAGAGGAGAAAAGGTTGAAATGTTGATGTTGTTGAGGAAAGTTTTTAAAGAGAAATGCCTTGAGGACGATGTCCATGTTATTGCTTTTTTTGGAATTAGGGGTGGGGATCCATTGGCCAAGAGATATACCCAAGTTTTTGGAGCCGGGTAGAAATATGGCACGACAACCCTTTCTGTTAAACCTCAATGCAGAGAAACTGACGCGATACAGGAAATGGGCGTGACTTGGGAGGAATTTTCTTTGCAAATGGTTTTTCCTTGATGAATTGGATGAGCTAGACTACACATGGATTTAAGAATTCTCAGATATTATCCTCTCTCAAAAATTCTACTTAGACGAAGGGGAAGATGAAGATCCCTAGTTTACACATTCCCATTACCCTGTCCCTATGGCCTACCACTGGTGTTTTAACATGTAAAGTTTCACACTTTTGTTTTAATTTTTTATACTGATACCATCATAGTACTGGTCCACTTCCAGTTCCCTAGTAGTCTAGTAATAGTAGTAGTTTATTTTTTTTGGGCTAGTAGTAAGAACCTAGCAAGTTGCAACCTTGAACCCCTCATTTTTGCATTAAAATTTTGGAGGGACTACGACAACTGCAAATTTTTATAACATATTAATGGAAATTTTGTAGCTTCATTTCAATTTTCCTTTTAAGTTTTATGGATTTAATGATTTTGATTTCATTACTTTGCACTTAGCATCTTCTTTGTTAAAATATTGATTGGTGTATTCTACTTTGATTGTATCTATCCAAATGAGGGTTTCAATTTGCATTTTATGGGTACAAAAAAGATTCTTAGACTTCTCTGTGATTACAATATTTTAATTAGTTTTTTTATCTGTGTATTAGACATTTAAGTATGCTTCAGTAGAAATAAGGAAGTGATGGATTAGTACTTCCATTTTTAAATCTTAGAATCTGAATTTTTAAAATGATTAAGTTTCTTTATCAGTCTGTTGATATATCTCTCCCTTTGACAACAATGCCAAAAAGAAAATATGTAGCTCTTCAGAAGCCAAATAAAATATATCTGATTTTCGGTGTAGTAGGTACCTTTCAGTATATGGATATTCTGTGTCAGTCCAGTTTAGCTTTGCATCAACATGACTAATATTCTGATTTCATGTAGGTTAATGCAACCTCCTACTCTACTCAATTACTAATAGACAAGGGACGAAGGCCTAGTATACCTTTAAAGTACTCGAATGTATCCTTCGATAATGGTTTTGTGAATATGAACTACAACCTTTTATATGTTTGAAGTAATTTTTTGATATTCAACCGAGTTGTAGAAGTGATGATAAACATTATCAGTTAATGTATTGTCATTGATGTCAACTTATTTGAGTATTATTATGGTGGAAAAAATGTGTTATGTATCGAATATCTGGAACAAACAATGTTTATGTGGTCGGTAAATGAAGAGTTTAGTATACACTAAGAGACATTAATAACCAAGTAAAATACAATGTATACTGAGCACAGTAACAACCAAGCAAGGGATCGCTGACACAACACGGTTAATACTAAGACTGGACAATTAATTCAAATTATGGTCGACTTAAATGCTGAGCTGGCAATTGATGATTTAGAGGTAAAATATAAAGTGTGTTATTTGATCAAATGGTTATGAAAATTGAAGGAATATTGGCTAACAGAGATTGAAACATGTTTTTAACACAACTGTCAAAGAAGGATCAAGCGGGAAAATAAATGATGGAGATTAAGCGACAAGATTTGAAGGATGAAAATTAAATGATACATGATGTATATATAAGAGACAAGAGATTCATTTTGAATTACATCACATGCACCTAATGTTTACATGCGAATTTTATGCATGACTGATCAAACTGGTTAAAGATAGAACCAAGCATATTCTATAGACATAACCAAGCGACAGAGGAAAGAGGATTACAGAGAAGAACAAGTATGAAGTATGAGATGAACTAAAGAAGTAAAAATTGATCAGAGGTATTATTTACTTATAATACATCTAAATATCTACAAATCAGAGTTTTATTTGAATCAGATCATTATTGTATCAGTTTAAACTTTGTTACATATAAATCTCTTAACCGAGTGGGACAATGAATCCTTATTATAATATTCAGAGAATGTTGATTGTTTTCTTATTGACCCCATAGTGAATTTTTGGTTAAGACAGGACTGTTATTTTTAAATCCTCTAACAAGGTCACATTTTACAACATGCATTGTAACCTTTAACAGGGTTGGCTCTTTACCGAGATCACTTCAAAAGAGTGAAAATATTTTGGGTTACCGGTCCCAGGTGGTTTTTCCCTTAGCAGGGTTTCCACATTAAAAATATATGTGTCAATGTGTATGAATGTTTTGGATTATTATTTTACTTTACACTTTATTTTATTGACCTAGATCAATAATCACAGTATTAATTTATTGACACTTGGTAAACACTATTGATGAAAGTAAGTTTACAGAATACATTTTGATAGAGTTGATTTATATGATTGAATGTGTTTTCATATACATCTGGAGAAATTTAGGACTATAGGATAATTTGTGAGGAGACTGATTCTAACTGATCCACCCCCCTCTCAGTTATTCTAACAATTGGTATTAGAGTAGCAATGCTTATTAGAGCATACAGTGCTTATCAGAGAATACAGTGCTTATCAGAGAGCATACAGTGCTTAGAAGAAAGTTTTCAAGGACTTAAGCTCAACATCAATTGATGTATAAGAGAGATGCACCAAATTTGAACAAAGACAACTTCCCAACATGGAAAAGCAGAATGAGACTATATTTATCAGGGATTGAAGATTTTCTGGACAATGAATTTATTCTACCTACTGGACCTTTGATAGTAAATCAGATGAAAGGGAAACATGAGCATAACCTTATCATGGTGGAGATTACTTATTCACTCATAGATGCTGAATTTGAAGACATCAAGACATGTACAACTGTCAAGCAAATGTGGGATCAACTTACACTAGTTTATGGAGGAGATGCAAATGTACTAAGAGCCAAAGTTGAAAGTCTTTGTGGAAAGTTTGATGACATGAGAATGAATGAAGGAGAAAACATCACACGGTACAAAAATAGACTTAAAGAATTTGTGAAATCTATTTGAGGATCTAGTGGAACTATTGATGAAGACACTATTGTGAGTAAGATTATTAGAACTCTATTGCATATTTATTCTATAAGAGTCTCTGCAATACATGAAATGAGAGCTGCACCTAGAAATAACATTATTGTTGATATTCTTTTTGGAAGATCGATTTCTTTTGAGCTGAATAATTTTGACAACATTATTGTACCATCTATGGAGTTTGCATTTATGTCTACTTTGAAAATTGGCAAATCTAGTAGCAAACACATAATCATAAATAACAATGACTATGATAGTGATGACAAGGAACTTGATGAACTTGAAGCTTTAATGGTTAGAAGATTGTACAAAGGTAAAGGAAGATATAAAGGTAAACTACCTTTGATATGCTTTAACTGTAAAGAGATTAGCCATTTTTTTGCAATATGCCCTAACAAAAAGAATGATGATAGAAATGATAGATCTAATGACAGAAAGGATGACCGAGACTAAAGAAGAAACTAATAGTATGACAAAAGAGATAACCAAGATTATAAAGACAAAGGTAAGAAATCTTGTTATATTTTTGAAGATAAAGTTAATGACAGTAGTACTCATAGTGGTGAAGATATTGAGACAGTGTTTGTAGCATTGAAAGATGATTCAGATGAAGATGAAAGGTATGTAGAAACAACACTTATCTCTAAAGTTAGTAAACATGATATATGAGTTATTGATAGTGGTTGTACACATCACATAACTGGTGATAAATGAAAATTTGAATTTCTTGAACATTATGATGGAGGATCAGTAAGAATGGGAAATGATACACCTTGTCAAGGGAAAGGAAAAGGTACTATTATGCTAAATAATCAAATCAAATGTGAAAATTCTTATTGGGTAAAAGGACATAGCTAAAATGTGTTGAGTGTTTCATAGTTGAATAACATAGGTCATCAAGTTGCATTTGAGAATAGAAAAGCAATAATTTATGATGGAAAAGGAAAATTGATTGGTACTGGTGAACAATCTAAAGGTAACCTATTCTATCTTGACACAACTAAAACTACTTGTTTATTGGAAAAGAATGAAGATATATGGCTATAAAATAAAAGACTTTGTCATGTAAATTTTAACATGGTTAAGATTACTAGAAAATTAAAATTTAGAGGCTTACCGGGCTTATCTAAACCAGACCATGTAATGTGCAAAAATTGTCAAATGGGAAAGATGTCAAAATCTAGTTTCAAGAGAAAACAAATTTCATCTAATGACATTTTGGAGTTAGTTCATACTGACCTATGTGGACCAATGAGAACACAGAGGTATTATGGAGAAAAATATTTTATTTTTATTTGTTGATGACTACTCTGCTAGTAATAACTGAGAGGGGGGGTGAATCAGTGGCCTCAAAAAGTTATCCTTCAAACTTAACCACCAATCTTTTAAACCTCAGATTATTATGTCCCTATAAGATGCATGCCATGAAATATTAATAATGATTAACTGTCTGTCAGTTTTCTCTGTCAATCCTTATTCTTTCTTGATTACCAATAAGTAGTATAACTATTTACCGAAACTCATTAAATAAGCAGAGTATACCGATCAATCCAGAGTTAGCTATGTAAGATACAAAATAGTAAAGAAATGAATCATACACACATAACACATGAATTTTTAATGTGGAAACCCTGTTAAGGGAAAAACCACT
>MU223786.1:530534-546793 GCA_018584345.1 Thuja plicata | reverse complement strand
CCAAATATGATGTCATCAACAAATATTTCAGCAATCAAAGTCTTAGCATCAGTATCTTCCTTCAAATAAAGATTATTGTTTTCACTAGTCCTTACAAATCCAATACTTATAAGATAGGAATGAATTTGTTCATACCATGCTCTAGGAGCTTGTTTCAATCTATACAAGGCTTTATGAAGTCTACATACCATGTTTCTATTGTCTGGATCTACAAACCCTTCTGGTTGCTCAATGTATACCTATTCTTCAAGTATTCCATTTAGGAATACTGACTTGACATCCATCTGGTATACCTTGAATGCTTTGAATGCATCATAAGCAAGTAGTATTCTTACACCTTCTAGCCTAGCAACGGGTGCAAAGGTTTCTCCATAGTCAATACCTTCCTCTTGTGCATACCCCTTGCATACTAGTCTTTCTTTATTTCTTGTGACTTCTCCATTCTCATTCAGCTTATTCCTGAATATCCATTTAGTACCGATGACATTCTTGTCATCTGGTCTTGGCGCAAGTGACCATGTCTTGTGCTTCTCAATCTTCTCAATCTCATCATTCATAGCACTTATCCATTCTTCATTATCAATTTTAGCATTGATATATTTTGGCTCAAACTCACAAATTAAACAACTTGTGTTTAGAGACTTACTTCTTGTTCTTGTACTAGCTTTCTTATCTCCTATGATCTAGATCTCTGGATGGTTCCTTCTTACATATCTTGCAAGTATAGGTACAACTCTTTGTCTATCATGTTGATCATTATTTTATCCTTCATTCTGTTCTTCATCACCTTGCACATTATTTTTATGATTATCCTAATCATCGGTATTTGCAGCTAGACCATTGGTTACAACATTCCATTGTTCTGGAATTAAGCACTGTTGCTCAGGCAGAGTGTTGGGTTCTTCACAATATACAAACTTCTTGTAGTCCTCTGGTTCTTTTGTTCTTTCCAGCTCATTCTTTTCTGCAAATTAATCTATCTTTACATTTGCACTTTCAACAATTTTGGTAGAGGCCTTAATAAGACATTTATAAGCCTTGCTTTTGGTGGAATACCCTAGGAAGATACTTTCATCACTATTGGCATTAAGCTTTCCATTTCTATCATCCTTTAAGATATAACATTGACTACCAAATATTTTGAAGTATTTTACATTGGGTGTTTTACCATACCATAGCTCATAGGGTGTCTTCTTTGTGTCCTTCTTCAATTGTACTTTGTTTAATGTGTAGATTGCAGTACTGACAGCTTCCCTCCAGAATATTTGGGTGATGCCTTTCTCTATCATTAGTGTTCTAGCACATTCAACTATGGATCTATTCCTTCTCTCAGCAATCCGATTTTATTGTGGTGTTCTTGGTGCAGAAACTTATCTTTTTATACCATGCTCATTACAGAAATTAGTGAATTCATCTTATATAAACTCTCCTCCTCTATCTGATCTCAAACATTTCAAATCCTTACCACTTTGTTTCTTTACCATAGCCTTATACCATTTAAACATCTTGAATGCTTTAGATTTATCTTTTAGAAACATAACTGTCATCATTCTAGAGTAATCATCAATAAAGAGAATAAAATATATATCTTCATAATAAATCTTTGTCCTCATTGGTCCACATAGATCAGTATGGACTAATTCTAGAATATCATCAGATGTATGGGTTTTACTTTTGAAACTAGACTTTGTCATTTTACCTTTTTGAAAATTCTTGCACATGATGTTGTTAGGCTTTGTCATCGTCGATAAGCCTCTTACATTTCTCCTTCTGCTTATTTTCATCATGTTGTCAAAATTCACATGACACAATCTTTTGTGCCACAATAATATGTCTTCGTTTCTAGTCATTAAGCAAGTGGTGTTAGTATCATTTAGATAAAATAATTTGCCTTTAGTCTATTCACCGATACCAATCAATCTTCCTGATTCATTGAAGATCTTTGCCTTCTTATTCTCAAACACTACTCTGTGACTTGAATTATTCAGTTGAGAAACACTCAATAGATTATAATTCAATCCTTTTACCCAATAAGCATTTTCACATTTAATCAGGTTATTCAACATTATGGTTCCTTTACCTTCAACTGGACAAGGTGTATCATTACCCATTTTTACTGTACCACCATTATAATACTCAAAAGTGTTAAAATTTTCTTTGTCACTAGTTATTTGGTGAGTGCAGCCACAATCTATAATCTAGATATCATTTTTGCTAACCTTAGATATGAGTGCAGATTCTACATACCTTTCATCTTCATCTGAATCATCTTTCACAGCCACAAACACCATCTCGATGTCTTCATCAGGTTCGGTGTTAGTATCTTCATCTTTGCAAGCATCTAGGTAGCTGGCTTTCTTACATTTGTCCTTGTAGTCTCGAGTATCTCTTCTTTCTGATTGTCGATAACTTTTGTAATCCTTGTTATCACCTCTGTTAGATTTCTTCTCAAAAGATCTGTCATTAACTCTATCATCTTTTCTTTTGTTAGGACATCTTGGAGAAAAGTGTCCAATATCTTTACAATTAAAGCATAGAAGTGGTAACTTGCCTTTGTATTTACCTTTGCCTCTCTGCATTCTTCTAGTCATAAGTGCTTCTATTTCATCTAGCTCTTCTTCTTCACTTTCACTTTCACTATCTCTTCTAGATGTGTGTCTATGACTTGATTTTCTTATTCTCATAGAAGACTTAAATGCAGACTCTAAGTTTTGTAAGACACTATTATCAAAGTTATTCATCTCAAATGAAATCATTCTACCAATTAAACTATCAAGAGTAACTGTATTGTTTGCTACTGCTCTCGTTTCTTGAATGGCAGAAACTCTAATAGCATATACAGGAAGTAAGGTTCTTAAGATTTTACTTACCACTATCTCCTCTTCAAGTGTACCTCCAACTCCTTGTATAACGTTGACTACTTCTTTGATTCCTGTGTTGTACTATGTGATGTTTTCTCCTTCTTTCATTCTGAGATCATCAAACTTTCCTCTAAGGCTTTCTACCTTGGCTCTCAGAACATTTGTATCACCGCCATGTACAAGCTTCAGTTTGTCCCACATCTTCTATGCAGTTTTGCAATCTTTGACATCTTCAAATTTAGCATCAGAGAGTGAGGAAGAAAGCTCTATGACCATGTAGTTGTGCTCATGCTTCTCTCTCAATTGATCTAATGTCAATACTCCTATGGGAAACACATATTTAGTATCTAGGGATTGAGTACCATCATTACAAATACCTGATAAGTGGAGTCATATCCTACTTTGCCATGAAGCAAAGTTGTCTTTGTTAAACTTGGGCACATCTTGTTTGTTCATCTTGTGATCTTGACTTAGGTCTTGAAACCTTCTTTTCTAAGCACACAAGCTCTGATCCCAGTTGTTAGTAATAACTGAGAGGGGGGGTGAATCAGTGGCCTCAAAAATTTATCCTTCAAACTTAACCACCAATATTTTAAACCTCAAAATATTATGTCCCTACAAGATGCATGCCATGAAATACTAATAATGATTAACTGTCTGTCAGTTTTCTCTGTCAATCCTTATTCTTTCTTGATTACCAATAAGTAGTAGAACTATTTATTGGAACTCATTAAATAAGCAGATTATACCAATCAATCCAGAGTTAGCTATGTAAGATACAAAACAGTAAAGAAATGAATCATACACACATAACACATGAATTTTTAATGTGGAGACCCTGTTAAGGGAAAAACCACTGGGACCAGTACCCCAAATTTTCACTCTTCTGAAGTGAGCCTTGTTAGGATCCAACCCTAATAAAGGTTACAAACACACTAATAAATGTGACCTTGTTAGAGTATTTTATACATAGAGGTTGTCATTTAGTATTGGGAATCTATTACTACCATCCTTGAATCACCCTCCTTCTTAGAATGTCAATAGGTATTGGGCAAGTCCAATGCTACTTTCATGAATCAACCTTTTTGGCACTCCTTGAGATGTACCTCAATATATAGAATATTTTTAAGTCCTACTCGGTTAAGAGACTTAATGCTTCAATGGTAGAATTGAAACACTATGACCTATTCATATTGCAAATTTGAATTGTAGATTTTTAGATCTATTTAAGTACATTACCTCTCTAACCAATGTATCAGTTCAATCATTTGTGCTCCATACTTTATGCTCTGTGATGTTGTGGTCACTATTCATCGGTGTCTGCACAATTCCTTAGCTCTTCCTTCAGCTTGTTTGATCAGGACTGCATGAAGTTGTTCTTCATCAGTTCCTCTTCAGCATCCTCTTTCTTTTCACTCCCCTTAATACCATCCATAAATGAATTAAGCTTGTCTCTTATATAGACATGATATTCATTGTTTCTTGATTCTTGATTTTTGGCGTGAAAAAAAATCTAGCCAATTAGATTTAAATCATAACTCATAATTTGTCTCGTAGATATCTTCTTTCCAACTATACAAATCATCTTTAAATCAATCACTTATCTCTGGTCAAATAAAACAAAGTAGACAACCAGTTAAGTCTATCTTTAGCTTTGCCAGCTAGATATTTTATCATTTTATGAACTCTTTGTTCCGTCGGTCACCATTGCAGTTATTTGTCGGTGACAACTGACAGTTTCATCGGTGAGACTCTAGTTAGCTTTGTGATCTCCATTCGTCGGGCATCATTGGAATTTTACTCGTCAGGCAACATTGTTTTTAGCTCATTGGGAAACCTTCTAACTTTGCTCATCGGGCATCATGTAGTTTTTCTTCATTGGGAAACACTATTATTTTGATCGTCGAGTATCACTATGACTATTCTTCTTTACTCTATCCGTCAGTGTGCACTCTGTCAGTGTTGTTTGTCACTTAGTGAATACTTGACTTTTATGCATTAATGAAAGCATAACATTTGTTCCTTTGATTCTCTTAAGTATTTGGCATTATGTACATGACCATACAGATGATATCAAGTTGACATTAATAGAAATATAATACATTAACTGATTTAATGCCTTTCATTATATTCAACTTAACATTATCAAACATTCAATTAGTTACATGTCATCATACTCTAGGATGATGACTGTCATGTTCCTAAAAGAAAAATCTAAAGCATTTAAGATGTTTGTGGTATAAAGCTAAAGTGGAAAAAGAAAATAATAGAGATCTAAAGTGTTTGAGAACTGATATAGGAGGTGAATTTATTTATGATGAGTTCACTAACTTTTGTAATGAGTAAGGAATCAAAAGATAGGTTTATGCAGTGAGGACACCACAGTAGAATAGGATTGCTGAAAGAAGAAATAGATCCATTATTGATTGTGCCAGAACATTGATGATTGAGAAAGGAGTTGCACAAACATACTGGAGAGAAGAAGTTAGCACAGTTTTTTACACACTGAACCAAGTACAACTAAAGAAAGATTCAAACAAAACATCTTATGAGATTTGGTATGGGTATACACCGAATGTAAGTTATTTTAGAATATTTGGTAGCCGGTGTTATATTCTAAAAGATGAGAGAAATGGTAAATTTGATTCAAAAAGTGATTAAGGAATATTTCTTGGATTTTATACTAAGATTAAAGCTTACAAATGTTTGAACAAGACAACTAACAAAATCATTGAGAGTGAAAATATAAAAGTTGATGAATTTGCTGAGATAAATAATGAAGACAGAATGAGAGAAACTGAAGATTATAGTAAATTTATTTATTGGGAAGAACCATATACTATACTAATGCAGATGCCTATCGTTACCATGCAACAAGGTAATGTCACCGGGAAACACATAACACAAACTAAGAATCAAGAAAATGTTGAAACTGAAGATCATGAACCAAGAGACAATGAACGTACAAAAGAAGATGATGAAGGACCAAGAGTTGAACCTATACTTGTTGAAAATGTTAGAAGACACCATCCACATGATCAGATCATTGGAGATAAAAGAGCAAGCATAATGACAAGAAGTAAGTTTAGAGATGAATCTTGTTTAATTTATGAAATTGAGCCTAAGAATGTTAGAGATGCATTAGAAACTGAAGAATGGAGTAATGCTATGAATGAGGAAATTGAGTAGATATAGAAAAATAAGACATGGACATTGGTACCAAGATGAAAACATAAAAATATCATTGGCACCAAATGGATTTTAAAAACAAACTGAATGAAGATGGGAATGTAACCAGAAATAAAGCAAGATTAGTTTGCAAAGGGTATGCACAAGAAGAAGGAATTGACTATGGAGAAACTTTTGCACCAGTTGCTAGACTTGAAGAAGTAAGAATACTACTTGCATATGTTGCATATAAAGGATTCAAGGTATATCAGATGGATGTGAAATTTTCATTTTTGAATAGAATACTGGAAGAAGAGGTATACATTGAACAACCTGAGGGATTTTTTGATCCTGATCAAACACACATGGTATGTAAGTTACACAAAGATTTATATGGACTGTAGCAAGCACCAAGAGCATAGTATGAAAGATTGCATTCTTATCTTATAAGTATTGGATTTATTAGAACAAGTGACAAAAACAATTTGTATTTAAAAGGAGGAAATGATGGTAAGACACTTATTTCTGAAATATTTTTTGATGATATCATATTTGGAGGTAATGATAAATTATGCACTTCATTTGTTGATGAAATGAGGAAATAATTTGAGATGTCGATGTTTGGTCAGATCAAATTTTTTCTAGGATTTCAAATTTTACAACAGATTGAAGGTATCTACATTACTCAATCAAAATACATCAAGGAAGTACTAAATACATTCAGAATGGAAGAATCAAAACCATTCAGAACACCTATGGTGACAGGATGCAAACTGAAAAAAGAAGACAAGACACCTGAGGTAAATCAGACCTTGTACATATCTATGATTGGTAAATTGATGTATGTTGTTCACACAAGACCTGAAATAGCACATGTAGTTTGAATTGTTGCAATATTTTTTTCTAACCCCAGGGAATCACATATGACCATTGTAAAAAGAATTTTTAGATATTTGAAGAATATTGAGGATTATGGACAATGGTATAAAAGAGAAGGAAAATTAGAATTAAAAGTTTATACTGATGCTGATTGGTTTGGGAACATAGATGATAGAAAAAGTACTACTAGTGGAGCATTCTTTATTGGAGAAAGACTAGTTACTTGGATTAGAAAGAAGAAAGGATGCATATCTCAGTCAACTGCAGAAGAAGAGTATGTTGTTGTTGCTGCAAATTGCTCTAACATAGCATGGATAAAACAATTGTTGAAAGGAATGAATGAAGAGATCACTAACCCAGTGATGATTTATTGTGATAATACAAGTGCTATAAATATTTCAAAGAATCTGGTGATGCATGCAAAGACATAGGACATATCCATAAAATATCACTAGTTGAGGGAACAATTACAAGACAAACAAGTAATATTGGAATATGTACAATCCAAAGACCAACTTGCTGACATATTCACAAAACCGTTACCGAAGGATACATTTGAGTACTTGAGAGGTAGACTAGGGGTTTTTCCCTTGTCTATTAGTAACTAAGAAGAGGAGGAGGTTGCATCAACCTAAATGAAATCATAATATCAATCATGTTGATGCAAAACTAAACTAGACTGACACAGACATATCCGTACACTAAAAGGTACCTACTGCACCGAAAATCAGAGATATTTTATTTGGCTACTAAAGAGCTGCATATTTTATTTTTTGCATTGTTGTCAAAGGGAGAGATATATCAATGAAATACATAGAGAGTTGATCAATGAAATATATATCCACTAAAGAGAGAAAAGATAAAGGGAGAGCAAAGACACATCTAATCTACAGAGAGATTCAAGAGCTGAAATGTCAAAATTGCAGGGAGAGTCTGCATGGTGAGTATTTTGAATTGTTGCAACTGTAGAATAGAAGTTTGGTATTTGTTGTATGGCATTTTATATTGCATATTTCATATTTTGTTGTCATCAATGCTAAAGGGAGATATTGATGAACTGCAACTGATTATATGTTTGAAGTTATTTGTTGATATTCAACCGAGTTGCAGAAGTGATGATAAACATTATCAATTAATGCATTGTCATTGATGTCAACTTATTTGAGTATTATTATGGTGGAAAAAAATTGTTAGATATTGAAGATCTAGAACAAACAATGTTTATGTGGTTGGTAAATGAAGAGTTTAGTATACACTGAGAGACAGTAATAACCGAATAAAATGTAGTGTATACCGAGCATAGTAAAAACCGAGCAAGGGATCACCGACACAACATGGTTAATACTAAAACCGATTAATTAATTCAAATTGAGGCCAACTTCGATGCTAAGCTGGAAATTGATGATTTCGAGGTAAAAGATAAAGTTTGTTATTTGATCATATGGTTATTAAAATTAAAGGAAGATCAGACGATAGAGATTGAAACATGTTTTAACACAACTGTCGAGGAAGGATCAAGTAGGAAAATAAACAATGGAGATTAAGTAGAAAGATCTGAAGGATGAAAATTAAATGATACATGATGTCTATATAAGAGACAAGAGATTCATTTTGAATTACATCACATGCACCTGATGCTTACATGCGAATTATATGCATGATTGATCAAACTAGTTAAAGATAGAACCGAGCATTTTCTGTAGACATAACCGAGCGATAGAGGAAAGAGGATTACAGAGAAGAACAAGTATGAAGTATGAGATGAACTGAAGAAGTAAAAATTGATCAGAGGTATTATATACTTAGAATATATTGAATATTTGCAAACCATATTTGTATTTGAATTAGATCATTACTGTATCAGTTTAACCATTGTTACAGATAAATCTCTTAACTAAGTGGGATAGTGAGTCCTTATTATAACATTCAAAGAATTTTGATTGTTTTCTTGTTGACCCCATAGTGAATGTCTAGTCAAGAGAGAACTGTTAGTTTTAAATCCTTTAACAAGGTCACATTTTACAGTGTGCATTGTAACCTTTAACAGGGTTGGGTCTTTATCGAGCTCACTTCAAAAGAGTAAAAAATATTTTGGGTTACCGATCACAGGTGGTTTTTCCCTTAGAAGGGTTTCCATGTTAAAAATCTATGTCAATGTGTATGAATTTTGTGGATTGTTATTTTAATTTACACTTAATTTTATTGACCTGGATCGGTAATCACAAGTTTAATTTACTGACACTCAGTAAACACTATTGATGAAAGTTTAAGTTTACAAAATACATTTTCACTGAGTTGATTTATATGATTGAATGTGTTTTGATATACATATGGAGAAATTTGGGACTGTAGGATAATTTTTTAGGAGACTGATTCTAACTGATTCACACCCCCCCCCCCTCTCAGTTATTTTAACAAAAGCAAGTTTCTATTTTTAACATTTAAAAGAGTTTTATTATTGTTTGCTAATTAATTCAGATCAATTTCATCAAAATAAAAAATAATTATAAAAAGTATGTGGTCTATATTGATAAATTATATTTTGGGCCGATTTGGGGAATGATCACCTCTTTTCACAAATGTCCCTCGAAAACAAGGCACATGTCATGAATTAACACTCATGACTCAACTAAGTATAATTAAAATCTAAATTGGAGTAAAACTAAACATTTAACAAATGAAAATTGTAATAACTAAATTACTAATTAGCAAAAATCTCAATTTCAGGTCTCTAGTTGAAGTTGTAGACATATTTCAAACAATTAAGTGACACGTGTCTTAGTGACATTAGATATCTGTCTTCATAAAGAAACAATAAAAGGTACTCTTAATGAATGTCAAAAATTTGGTTTACTCTTAATGAATGATAATAGATTGTCTATGTAATTTTGTTTAAATGTATAAATGCATAATTATTGTAATTTTTTATCATTTTCAATAATTCTTTGCACCTATTAATGGATATTTTAGTCCTTTGGATGAGAAAATATCAACGGTTCGAGGAGTATTCCAGGCTGAAAGGGAAAAGAAACCCCTATTTTTCTATCTTCCTCCTGAAATGAGACACGTATCAGTGTGTGAGATAATAGATTGTCTATGTAATTTTGTTTAATTGTAATTTTGTAAAGAAATCTAAAGACTAATAGTAATATATTGATAAATTATATGTCATATCAATGTGTGATATGAACCAAACAAATGTTTAATGTACGTGTGTGATTTATTTAATAATAATAACTTAACTTTTGCATGTGTCATGTGTGCGACAATGGAATTGTAAAAGTTTAAAGTATTCAGTTATTCTTTAGTGTTTGCAGTAAAACTAAAGTCTAAAATTAGCATAACAAATTTTGTTATCAGTTTGCCTTTTATGGGTATTAATAATTAGACATTTATCAGTTTGCATTTTATGGGTATTAATAATTAGACATTTATCTATGATTACAATATTTTAATTATGTGCTTTGTCTATGTATTAATAATTAGACATTGAGGTATGCTTCAATAGAAATAAGGAAGCAATGGTATTTCCATTTTTCAATCTAAATTTTTAAAATGGTTAGGTTTCTTTACTAGTCCAGAGACAAAGCAAGTTGCTATTTTTAACATTTAAAATAGTTTTAATATTTAATTTAATAAATTTTTGGTGTATGGTGTACACTGTATTTATGGCTAAAGGGGAAATAAAACCCAAAATAAACCAATAACATGTTAACAAGGAAAAAGTGAATGGGACCCCATTTTTACAAACCTATTCCAGAATCATGACATGTGTCCACTCACGTAATTGGTTTCATTCGATGATGACAAGTGAGGTGACTAGGTGATTTGTGACTACTAGTACTAACAAGCCAAAAGTTAATGGGACCCATGACACGTGATAGTGACTACCAACGACTGTTGGATGAGCATAGATCAATGACCCAAGGTGTATTTCTGGCCAGTTTGAGGAACGATCACCTCTTTTCAGAAATGTCCCTCGAAAACAATGCATGTGTCATGAATTAACACTCGTGACTCAACTAAGTATAATTAAAATCTAAATTGGAGTAAAAATAAACATTTAATAAATGTAAATTGTAATAACTAATAAGCAATAATCTCAATTTAGGGTCTCTGGCTTAAGTTGTAGACATATGTCAAATGATTAAGTGACACTTGTCTTAGTGACATCCGATATCTATCTTTATAAAAAAGAAATAAAAGTTAACACGAGTCACGAATGACAACTCAGTACTCACGATTGTACAATTTTTTCCCTTTAGGTTTTCAATCTAAGTTTTTTAGTTCTACTTCTAACTAGTATTGAAGATTCAGAAAGGGGTTACAGCTTCTAGGTTGAGAATTGAGGAATGAAACAGAGTCTCTCATCTCTCACCTCTCTACCCATTCATAGTCTACACAAATTGAAATTATGGGTAAAATCATAAGCACCTACATCCCGCCTTTTAAATTTTTCAAATCTCATGGTTTATTGTTTAGATTGTAGAACTAGAATTAGGGTTTAATTCTGAATCACCCCTGTAATTTGTAGTTGTGTTTAATTATTTGAATTTTCCTATGAGTAAATATTAATACTACGATGGGAAAAACAAATCCCAAGTTTACGAGTAAAAGGAAAAGATAGGAAACAGAGATAATAGACTTCCACAAGCTGGTTAAAACACCAGATTTCATTGATGAATTCCATGATATTTATGATCTTGTTATCCATGGAAATAAGGGAACTATGGAAATTAGATTTGCACTTGAAAATAAGTCAAAAGATCCAATGAAGGATTCAAAAATTTATCCATTTAATAGCACGGTAAAGGCAACGACAAATAAAATTGTAGCATGGGTTGTTGGGTTAGAACGCATGGCATTACCTCAAGTATTCCCTCATCCAAAAATTGTCATGGTCTGCGCCAAAAATTATGATGAAAATAGAAAATTAATTGTCAATAAAAATACTCAGGAGGAAATTTTATCGATAACTGAGACTAAATTTTCTAGTCTATTGAACCTAGGGTTTGAAGCACAAAACTCAAACATGCACATTGACCTAGGAAAGATGGAAAAGAATTATGAAAAAATAGATGCAATATAGAAAGATTTGTATAGCTAAGGAATAACAAGAAGTTCTAGTCTGGATCCAGATCATAATGTTCCTTATGATTATGATATTTTTGTGTAATGAATTCATGATAGTATTCCCTTGCTAGCATTTTTTTTGGGATTGGATAGTAACAAAGAAGTGGGTGCCAACATTCTTGAAATGATTTTTCATATTCATTGTGAAAAAGAACAAGTAAAATATAATTTTATTGAGCACTTTGTTCATTGCATGCAAAAACAATTACTAATGATTAAAAGAGGTTCAAAGAAGACATTTAGATTCACAACCTACTTGTGCTATCTTCTTTTAGTGAAGTATCATGCAATATTTCAGACAAACAAGCTTCAAAGTCAAGTCCAAAATCCAATATATGAATAGACACCTGAGATAAGGGTGAGTGATAATAGAAGGAACTACAACAATTTTGCAGACTTCTTTTTGGAACCAATGCATCATAAAATTATAGGCACTTCAATGCCTAGATTGTTTGTGTCTTGTAGAGATTGCATTCAACTCAGAAGTGAAATACAATTGGTTGAATGGTACTTCATGGAAGAATATACTGTGTTAAGGTTTTACGTTTCAGTGGTAGAACCCTACAAACTTCCAATACATGTGAAAGAGAGGGTATTTGTATTGAAATATGTACGAAAAATGGAGATCAGATATGTACTCTTTAATGGTCAGCAAAAGAAAATGATATTTCCTTCCTTGCCTCTCATCTAGAGGGTTCATATTTGAGAGAAGAGGATTCAAAGTGGCATAGACTTTTTTACAATTTTTTTTCTTTGTTGTTGATAGTCACTGGCAGTATGATCCACTCAACATAATTGGAACAAAGCTTAGAGAGAATGGGAACTCCACAAGAAAAATTCAACATGAGAGTATGTCATTGATAGAAAATTTTAAAAACATGGAGTCCTGGGACGAGATCAAAAAAGAGATGGAGAAATATGCCACTAAAAATAATATTTCAATACAAGAATTGTCATCACAAATTATGGCATTGTACAAACAAAAAGGAAAAGTACAGCCCAGGACATCCTACAATTTATACCAGAAAGTTGCTCAACCATCTAGAAAATATATTCTAAAAGATCTAGTGGGTCAATGTAAAGATGGAAATTAGACTCAAACCAATTTTTTTTTATTTTTTGGAAATGAGGAAGAATCTCGGTGAGCCTAAGACCTATGCAGATATTTATGAAGTGGAAGAGGATCAAATATTTAGTGATTTGTGGAATAAGGAGCATCCAGCTAAAGCATATCACAATGATGATGATCATCAAGATAATGAGTATGAGTGGGCTTCTGTGAATCCTACATCCACTGATATATATTCAATTATTAGTGGAGTCGATGTGTCCACAAAAGAAAAATATAGAAAAGGGGTAGAGATTATAGAAAAAAAATGGGTTTCCAGGTTGGGTGGTCTAGGTCCAATGGGAAAAGGGCCTTCACCTCCACCTATCACACCCATTTTACTAAAACATGGTGAGACACCATTCCTTGGAGGTTCATCACAAAAAGGTACTACTCAATCTCATACCCTTGCACCTTCATTTTTTCTAGCTTCAAATTCGGTTCCACCTTTTCCAAGCACTCAGATTCAATCTGAATCAAGTGTCACTCCCACTAGTGGGGATGGCATGGGGAAAAGGACATTACAACTAGATGTGAAATTAGTGGATCCCAGAGATCAAGGTAGTGTAAAGAAGAAAAAGGTTATGAAAACAATGCCAATGGTGTCTATGAGTCCAACAATTACCACACCTTGAGGACAAAACCCTCTGAACAGTCCATAAACTCCACTTGTAATGGGTCAAGGTGTTTCTAATCCTCATGGTGCAATTATTATAACCATAGGTGGAATCTCGTACATCACTGGAAGTTATTTTTCACCTTTCAAACATTCAATTGTGTCAGAAAACCCTGATTTTTGATACAATGATTTTGTAACTAAATTTGAACAAACAAAAAATAGGAATATACAAAATACTAAGACATTTAAGAGGGATGTAGTTGATGCACCTCGTGATGCAGAACCTACATCGAATAGGTTATTTCCCACATATGACCCAAACAAATAAATTATGTAGTTCATGTTTTTTATGCCCCCAGCTAGAGATTATAATCCACTAGAGAGTCAGTTAGATCCATCTAAATTTCATGTTAGCACCCTCCAAATCGATTTATCCAAAATTAAAAATGTGGACAAGATAAATGTGTCGAAAATGACCAACCAAGTGGTCTACAGTTTAGTGATGAAGTTGGAGAGAGAGAAAGAAAAGCTTCTGGGCAGAATAGAAAAGTTACAGGTAGGCCTGGAAGATCATAAGGAAAAGGAGAAAGGAGTAGATAACATATGCAAAGAATTATATTAAAGGATAAATAATTCTTCCTCTAAAGAAGAAATTGCACAGCAAGAACATATGGAGGCACAACTGAAAATTATGAGGGAAATTTTGGAAGAGAGCAATAAAAAAGTTGAGGATTAAAAAGCCTCTTCAGTACGTTTATACAAAAGCATGGAGAATGTGGCACAGGAAAACAATAAACTAAATAAGGAATTGGAGAATGAGAGGGTAAAAGAAAAACAGTGGGAAGAGAAAATGGAGGAAATAACAAAACAAAGTGAACACTAGTTGTCAGAATTGAGAGAAGAGCTAAAGAAGGCAAATAATACAATTAAAACTTACGAAAATGGCTTGAACGACAAAGTAAAAAATATAGTCAAGCAAATAAAACACGACATTTGGGGGAAAATAAAGGTGAGTGGTGATACTTTGTGTGATTGGTTTGAATTGAATGAAAGTCTTAGAGATGTTTTTGGGAAGCTCAAAGAGCACGTTGAGAAGAACATAAATTTTTGTATGCGAGAATATTGCAAAATAGATTTTGGAAAAAATAAACACAACCAGTGATAGGCATTTGGCAAGCAAGGGAATTAATGACCACTTTCCTGCAAAAATAAAGGCAACATCTATCTTTCAAAAATGTCAGAAAGTAAGGGAAGGAGAGGAAAGTGTGGCCTTATATGGGAGAAATATCACTAAGATGCATAAAAAAAAACCAAAATGATAAGTCTTGGTTTTTTGAATCCTGGCCTTGGTCCTAGTAACTCATCAACAAAATTAGTTGGAAGAGAAGCTTACAAAAAAAGTTGTTGGACATAATGACGTCTGATTTAGGCAAGCTTCCTTAGGACACAACTCATGAAGGCATTGAAACTTGCATCAAACCATTGACAAATTTGAATGCAGTATTGGATGGATCATTTCTTTCAAGTCACTGTTCCAAGTATGGATGGTTGAAGAGGTTGCATGTCATTTACTATAACTTGAAAAATTTTGACCTTCCAAATGATGCAGAATGGAGCATACTAAACAAACTGGCAGAATCATCTAATCAAGAATAGTATATGAAAGTATTTTCAATCATATATATATTTTATTTCTAATGGATTTAATTGAGTATAAAGTTTGAACTTTGTTTTTTGAACATGATTAATGTAGCAGTTCAGATGCTATTGCTAATTTACTAAACCGGCCTATCAAATGCAGAAATGTATAGTTGCATAGATGTTGTACTTGTCTTACTAATTTTAATTTTGAGTCTTCACATGATGAAAATCAACCTAAGCTATTTTTCCCCCTTGTTTCTATAAAAGGAATTTAGGGTCATTTACTAAGGGTAATGAAATTGAAATTGGATATAGTACTATTGAGTCATTGACTTTTGCAAACAGGATCACACAGAGTTGTGTACTTACTACTATTAATGAATGAATTGTTACATTGTATAATATTTATAAATAAATTAATGAGAATATCTATGAATTGTATCATATGAATACTATATTTAAAAAAAAATAATGAAAATCTTCAAGAATTGTACCATATGAGCTTAATAATGAAAATAAAAACTATTATTAATTGTAGAATTGATGACATTATCAACTGTACACACTCAAGTGGTGCACTTCTCTAAACCATTGCTTCCAAGAGGATCCATGGATTGGAAACCTTGAGAAATTGGTTTTGAGCTCCCTAGGCATGGAGTGCAGGGCTATTTTGAGTATCGCTCTCAGCTAGAGCTAATTAAGCCTATGACCTTGCTAATAAATCATGCAATGGGAGATTCTAAAAGAGACAAGAGCAAGAGTGAAAATGTCCTCAAGAATCAAATGAAAATGAAAATGCAACTAAACTAAGGATGAGAAATGCAAACTAAGCTATGCAAAGAAGAAACAA
>MU223786.1:499675-530067 GCA_018584345.1 Thuja plicata | reverse complement strand
TCTTCTTTTATAGGAAATGAGGGAAAATGGACCATGGAGATTAAGAGGCAAAAGATTTAATCAGCGGTGGAGCATCAAAGAGGAGCAATCTGTGTGCACAAGTCTCCTCCAATGAAAGTGAAGTGTTGACTTTTGAGCCTCATGTGAGACAAAAAGGCCCTTTCTCCTTTTTATAAAATAAGAATAATGCTTTATTTGTGCAACTTAGGATAAGAGGAAAGGTGGGGTCTTTTTATTTAATAAAAGGGAAGGGAATTCCTTTTAAATAAATAAAGACTTAGGATAAAATGGTTAGCCCATAGAAAATAATCGAATAAATGACAAAGCTAGGATTTTATCAAGAATGAGCAATTGAGGATTTTAGCAAATAATTCTAGAAAGGGGCTAATAGTCTGGATGAACATTTTTACATGATTACATCAACCACATTCATGTTTTTGACATTGCAATATGCTATTATGCATGATTGATGATGAAATACAGACATTGATAGTAGACTACAACAATAATTTTAAAAAATACCTATGACCTGCTACTTCGACAATGATTCAAGTTGTCACATTATCTCATTATCAGGATCCTTGAATTCATCACCATCAACATAATAGCTTTCTTGGTTCTTCACTATGTTTTATTCACTCTGCACACCTCCTCTTAACTGAAGTTTAACACTACCAATACCAGTACCAGTACATAAGTCACTAACATCATTGTCTCTGGCACTCGCACTTTGGTTTGAAATGTTGTCCAACCCTCTTCTTTGACATTTATTCCTCCATAATTCCAGTGCCCTATCATAAGGAAAAGAATTTACATCATACCTAGATGTATAGAGCCTCAAGCAATTTTACAAATTCTTGTCTAGTTTGTTTCTTAGCTTTGACTTTAGGAACACTAAAGCACTGAAAAATCTCTCATCCTCCATTGACCCCAATATCATGGTAAAACATAAATCAACAATCTTGAAAAATTATAATATTGAATCAATCAACATTTCGCTCTGAGCTAGACTTTTCCAAAGCCTTGTTACTGATCCATCTTCATGGGGGTTCCGCATAATATTATATTATTCCCTCATTGTTTGTGAAAAATGACATGATTTCTCTCTCAAATGAGATTCCTCTAAAATTACATTTAGAGTTACTCAATTAAACTCTTTGGTTTTGCAAAAATGACATATCAAAGTTAGTAGCTTAGTTCAAAAATATTTTGAATTTTTGATACTCGAATATCGAGAAAAAAATAGCCTTGGATTGAATTAGTTTGACTAGAGGGAATCTTGCTCTAATCTATGAGGAAAGATCATGGGAAATGTGCTTCACAGAAGCAGTTACAGACTCAACAATCTTGGTAAAGTCGTCCCTTTTACTTTTGCACATAACTCCCCTTTTGCACCGACCTTTAAAAAGTTATCAGGATTATCCAAATCTATGATTTTGAGCCAGCTAGAAAATTTTACATCATCACATGATTGATAGAGATTATCGAGCGTCATGCATGTCAATTTATGTAGTGCAACATATTATGCAATATACATAGCTCTTTGTTGGTCCTTTTTCATTATATTTCTTATTTCCTCCAGTATGGGGAGAAGACCTGCTAACATTAAGAGTGTCTCTGCATTACCTAACCTTCGTAGTAGCTCAGGAAATTTTGGTTTCCCTACTTCTTCACGACTTGAGTTCATTAGACTAAGAAACAATTTATATTTTGAAAATAATCGATGCACTAGTCCATCAAAAGAGATCCATCTGGTATCATTATCCTTAAGAAGCTTGTTCCTGTGGGTTATTCCTTCGGCAAAGTGTTGAAATTCCCTAAATCTTTTTGGACTTCAAAAGAAGTATTGGTAGAGCTCTTTGACTAAAACTTCATTTTTTGTACTGGAACATGCTTGCTGACAACTCCAAAAGCTAGATTCATTTTGTGGGTCATGCAGTGAATGGCAGTAACGTAGGGTGCTTGTATATATGTACAAAGACCACCCATGTAGCCTTGAATTAATGAAGCTCCATCCACTCCAACACACACCAAATTTTTGGCATTCATCATATCATCTATACCTCCATATTCAATTAGAAAACTCTTTACTAGTTCAAATAAATTATCCGTTGTTGCATTACCTTCATTTTAGCAACAGTTAGTATATGAGGTTGGCAGAAAAATTGTGTATAGTATAAACATGCATGCATACCCAGGAATTATTATCTACTATTGTAACTTTGTCTAAATACAATGCAATAAAGTTTGAATCTTCAGTTTTTACCTTTAGATCCTCTTTTTCAACCTCGGGAAGACAACTTTCCCATTCCCATCCACTGTTTAGTGACCAGTGATTGTTAGGATAGTTACGAACTTTTAGAATGTGTAATAAAGCACTCAATGATGGATAGTCTATCATAGAACACCCTCTACTCAAAATATAAAAGACAACACTTAACTGAACAACTGTTCCCATTTGTTCTACTTCCATTGCTTTTCCAAAAAGAGCTTTAATAGAGCCTTTAACTTCAGCAGGCTTCGTCTATATATTCTGCTGAAATTTGAATAATTTTGCATTCCTAACATGCTGATATTCCTCCTTTGTTTTCCATATTATCACTGATTTTTCAAGTCCATCTATGGTTTTCTTTTTATAAACTTTACCCATATGCTTCTCTATGGTGTCAATTTTTAGCTGCAACCTCTTTTCCTTCTTATTTATCTTGGTGCCAATATTACATCTGCATTCTACCAGAAGCTCACCTTCAATTGGATTTTCTACTAGTTTAATGAATGAATACTTTGATATCCATTCTATTTAAAAATTCCTTGACAAATCCCACATTCGATCTTTTTTTTATTCTCTATCCCTTTTTGAATTATATTTTATTTTCTTCTTCCCTGCACCATCATCATCTATGGCATTCTCAGTCTCATCCAAGTTGATTATATCATTATGGCTACTCTGGGTATTTACCTAAAAATATTCTTCAAGTTCATCATGATCTGAGATATCAGGTTTTTTTATTTCTTCAATATGCCATGTAGGTTTAGGTTGTGAATCTTGTAAATCTAATTGTGATGAAGTAGCTTCCTAATTTTGGACAAAATCATTTCCAACACCAAAGTATGATGATAAGGTTCTGCATTTTTCTAGCTTGAGTGGCCTCTCTTGGCTTTCCACACATGCATGAGCCTTACCATTATTCTTGTTCGACATCTCCAATGAAATAAATCTTGCCAAAAAAAAGTTCACTTGTTGAAGAAGTGACAATAGACTATAATATATATAAATATGATTCATTGGCTCTAAAATCATTTCTGAGGTCTCCCTAGTGACCATAGCACTGTCCACTAACTGGTCCCCACTAAATAAGAATGATCTCAAAATTACAGTCATAGCTAGATAGAGGTGAAACCTTAGGTGAAATCAGGAATCATAATAAAAATCACTTACCTTTGCCTCAATTGCAGTCGCCAAAGCACTTAATAGTTTGAAACTTTGATATAGATCAAATAGAGATATTAGAACCAACTGAACCAAATTGTGTACAATAACCTTGATATATGAATGTATTTCTACCAATCCTTTTTTGGTAAATTCAACAGGAGGTATTAGGTATGCAAATATTTGGTGAACCCCGCATAATTATAACATGTCTTATGTTATTTCCAAGGTGATTATGGGTTGTCCAATAACTTTCTAGGATTAATAAAGCTGGAAAAAATGTGTCAATTTGTGACATGCATCCATAAAATGTCAGGCAAATTTGGGGCCGCCTATGAATATATTTGTATAAAACCATTGGCAAATATAGATCATCAATTTGGGGCCACTTTGAAGTTGTAGGCATATTTTTAAAATTTACCATGTCCAAAAAATATATTTGTTTGGCGATATTATAGAAGAAATGGAGAAAAATAAATAAATAGATGGACGATGGGCCCGGGCATTTGACCCAATATTTGTAAATTTCAGGCAATTGGGCCAACCCAATATACATAATATATTCACCAAATCCCTAGTCACTGACATGCGACATTCTCCAAATGGAGAATAATTGCCACTAAATTATTGTTGGCCTTTGGAGATTTTCTTTTTAATTACTTCTAGAATAACAAAGTCAAGGGCATTCCAATGTCAAATCTATGGGAGCTAAACATGGCAAAGATGGTTATTCCTGATGTATATATGGATGTGGACTTAGTAAGGGAATTGATGAAGGCATATTGCTCTATGAATAGGGTTTTAGAAGAAAGGATAAGTCAGCCCTGGTCAGTATAAATAGAACAAGTTTTGTGGAAGCATCTCAAATATCTGGTTCCACTTATACAGATATTGGTTTGGATAAAGAGAAAAGAAATTATGAGGCCCACAAAAGGGTATTAAAAAATTATGCTATCCCTAGGTACATGCCTAGGGTGGATATAAATTTGATACGAATTCCTGATGACATAAATGTGCCCTATGATTTAAGCAAGTTCCACTTCTATTTGCAATGCACGGTGTATGGGTTGTGAAAGGTGTTGGGTTTTGATGGAGAATGCATGGTTTCTGCTACTTTATTAATGATGGCCATGAATATAAAACATCCAGAGGTAAAAATTGATTATGATTATGTAGGTTATGTGGTCAATCAAATTCATGAAGCTTTGATTGAAATATAGAAGAATAATAGTGTCATTTCTTTCAAGCATTATTCAATATTGATGCACCTGATTTTGTACTTCAATGATGACCAGATGGAAAAAGAACTTATTTTACAAAAGGAGGAGCTTGGTACGTCATCTTCAGTACAAAGGTGGACTCAGGTGTGGGATAGTAGCACTTACCTTTCTTATTTTCTGTATTTTGAAAATTGGATTATGTTGCCTATTTTAGGGATGTTAGGAGCCAAAAAAGAGAGACTAGTGATTTGATCAAGGAGAATTTTGAGGCCCAAATAATTTGTGCCAAAATGGTATATTTCTCATAACTAGGGGGATTTCTATTTATTTGAAAATTTTACTATTATAAGAGTATATGGGTGTCCTCAACATCCACATATTCTCCCTCAATTTTTACCTCCTAGGCTTTCTTATATGAAATTTATTTGGCAATTGAATCTTGTGGACAAGAAGTATTTAGAAGCACATAGGAAGGGGACTTTTATCCCTAGATTATAGTTGGTAAATGACTTCACTATTGGAAATAAGGCCTTTGATAAAATGAATTACTTCTTGAAAAAATATAGGCTAGTTATTATTACACCCAGGTTTTGTGATTCAGAGGGTTTTATAAAGGTTGCAATAAAACAAATGACCCATTGGGCTCCAATTAAAGATCATAAACCCTTAGATAATGAAGATGTTGTAAGAAACCTGATGGAGAAAGAGGTTTACCAAGAAATAATAATAAAATGGAGTTATTTGGTGAGGGTTGAGGTTGAGTTTAGGAAAATGGATCCAAATTTCTCAGGTTTTTATTTTGAAGAGTCTTATTTTAAGAGAATTGAAATCATGTTGAGTTCTTATGAGCTCCTGGTGGCACAAATGCCACAACTACAAGAGATGGTTGTTGAGACTCAAAATCTAGAAGATGTGTTTTCTTCTCAAATCAAGAGGCCTTTGGAACAACCAATGTATTCGGTAGAAAGTTGAGATGAAGTTGAACCCACTAGGGAGCCACTTTCCAAGAAGCAGAAGATTGATCAATCTCGGGCAATGGTAAAAAAATATCCTGCAAGGGTAGTTATTGTAGAGAAAGGGAAATATTTTCATGAGATTAGAGAAAATCGTAGAGAGGAGAGACCTCAAGAAGGAATTGGAGAGATATATTTACCTCTTTATTTTTCAGTAGATGAAAGAACAGTGATGTCCAATATTTTCTTGAATGCTGATGATTTTGTTAAAACAAATGAATTCAAGAGCTTTTTGATGAAATTTAAATAGAATGAGTTGATATCTAGTCTGGATATGGGAGAGGGAGAAAATTAAATGAATGAAAAAATTATAAATGCTCTCCGAGAGTATGATCATGACAGTGGGAAAATAATAGTGGAGCAAGAAAGATTGCTTGTGAAAAATAGTGGAATGTTGTTGTTACCAGATTGGGATCTCCAATCAACATTCATCATTGATCAAATAAGGAGGAAACCAGACCCAGTGTTAAGATCTAAATTTTAGATCGGTGTCATAATAAGAGGATCACGATTTGATCCAAAGTCCCAAAAATTGGCAATTTGGTCATTGGCCCCATCCACTCAAAAGCCCCATATGATAAATATTTAAGAAGAGAAAAGAATTGACAAAATGATTTGGAATCTACATAATACAGGGGATACTAAGATTGCTAATTTTATGACACAGGTTTATTTTATGAATTTAGCTAAAATAGAGGATGTCACGTAGATACATAGAGGCATACCAGCAATCAATCTCTATTGCAAAGAAAAATGAGCAGGTGATAATGAAGAATGCAACTATGGAGGATCAGATAAGGGAATGGAATGAAAAGTCTACTAATGCTAAGAATAAAACTATGGTTGATGCATAAATTGAGGTTCAGACAGACTTAACCCCAATTTCAACATATTTGTAGGTTCCTGTGGGAGAAAAGACCAAACTAGAGTATTATGAAGATAGAATTGAAAAAATTGAGGAAACAAAGAATATGGGAGAAATAACCGCCCTAATGGAAGTATTGCAGCATAAGATTGATATCCTAAAGAATAAAATAAGTGTATTTCATGGCCTACATATTTCTTTAAAAAAATTTGGTAATGTCTGTGTTGATGCTTTGTTACTTTTAGAGCCTTTGTATAATGAGTGGGCTGGAAGGTATGTGCTAATGGAGAAATTGGATCCTGCCATGGAATACATGGATTATTTTCCTGATAAGGTGAATGAAACTAAGGACATGGTGGAGATAGAAAATTCTTTAACTTTAATTTTCAAAGGAAAGGACTTATTGGTAAAGGATAAATTGAAGGTTTTGGGTGAAGGTCACCAGTCTAGTGTTCCCTCTATTTATGATTAGGATGAAAATTTGAAACCGATTGATGTGTGGGGAGAATAATTTTACATGATTTTGAAGAATAAAAAATTACTTCTACACATGTACAAGGACATTGATATTTACGGTTTCAATGAGGTAATGGACTCTCTTTTCAGAACTGAGGTGGTATTCACCAAATTTATTTCAGATGCAAGGGTTTCCATAGATGCTCATTGGTTGGATTTAGTTGCACATTGGGAGGTTGTAAAGGGGTTCAATTTTCCTATAGATAAGGAGGTTTCCATATGGGAGAAGATGCTAAAGGCAGGCAAGAAGGCTTCAATATGATTGTTTTATCCTGTGCAATAGGTTAGATGACTTGGCACCTGGGCGATGTTAACAAAGAGGCCAACTATATCCAAAGCCATCTTTAATTTGTTGTTGTATTTGTAGATGACCTCAATTAATTTATTTTTAATACTCAATAGAAAAAGGGGCCAAATTCCAATTATAGTGCATCTCCCAAGATCAAATTCAAATTTCATTATCTATTCCCAATTTTTCTTTCTTTCTTTCTATTGATTAAGTTGTAAATTTTGTTCCAAGTGATCCTAAGATTGTTGCATTCCTTAGTCTATAAAAGGAATTCCAAGATCACTTTTGAATGGTTCCCAATTTTTGATGTTATGTCATTCTATGTTAAACACAATATAATACATTTTGAAGTTATGCATTCTCTGAGAAGCATGTATGGTGTTTTAGAAATTAAAGCTTGATGATATGTCTTTGTATCAAATTTGAATCTTTATTAATTGAAGCAAAATTAAGGATTTGTGCTGTAGGGTCACAAGTGGTTCATGATCCACAATCATGTTTTGTAATCCTTTAAGGCACTTTTTATAGTTTGGTGTTTGGTGACATATAAGGTCCATTTTTGTTGTGCTTTGAAATAAGCCATAGGACAATGTTATAAGCCCTAGTGCAGTCCTTCCTAGTCATATATTGTCTAAGGTCCAGGAGGTCACCTAATTTATTTAGGGTTCTTTTTTAAGTGTTTAGATTAGGTTGGAATCTTGTCAATTTCAAAATCTTGTTCAGAATTGACAAGTTGTAAAAGATGTAAAAGTTGCAAAGTTGCAAACTGGAAATTTGCAATATTTGTGAGAAACTTTTCCAATGTTGTGCTTAATGATTCCATAGGTGGTTTCATTTGGTTGGAACTATTCCAAAGGATTAAAATTCCTTGGAACTAATTTTCATAGGTTGTTGAAATTTTCGGGAATGAAAGTCAAGTTTTTCTCCATAGTTACTATGTTTTTTTTCTGGTTAATTTGTTGTTTCAGAGTAGTGTACAGCTTGTATTCCATAGCATGGTAGTGTAATTTAATTTTTTAAATTTATTTTTTTATTTGAATTCCTGAATTCATCATAGATAGAAGTTGTACTAGAGTTAGAATCCAAACGGGTCTGTAAATCCTTCAGCAGAGTGTTTGCATGAAAAAGGCTCTAAATTTTGGCATTCCACCATGGGAACACTATGAATCTTTGTGGAATGTTAGAATATATTGTATATTTGTATATTTTTTAGGTGGTATAGTTTTTGAAGCATAAAAACCATTTTTCCCATGAATCCCTAGGCTTGGGATAAGAAATGTGACAAGCCTGTTGTGAGAAATTGGTGAATAGAATGTGCAAAATGCAGTTGTGTGTGTGTGTGAAAGTTGTGCATGGAAGGAATGTTTGAGATTTGGAAGAACTAATTCAAGTTTTGGTTGAATTATCATAATTTATTAGTGAATATATTTTGTTTGATCACTGTCATAGCCTGGTTGAGACCTAGGAAGGCCTAATTTGAGCACCTACGATTTGACCTAATCAAACAAGGAACCCAAAACCCATTCTATAGTATTTAAAGAAGGATGATAAAGGGTATCCAAAAGTAACATTATTTTTTGGATTTATTTGGGAATTTTGAGAAATATATCCCAAAAACTCAAGAATGAGGGTTAATTCAATTAGGTCTCTACTAAGCTTGTTTTCTACAAGATTGGATTGTGGGGTTCTTGGAGTGGAACCAAAGGACTTAGGAGCATGAAATTAAGTGGAACTAAGGTGAATCACATCCACACATGGCCTACTAAAATTTAATGGGAAGATCCTAAGTACAAGGGTTTGGGTGCTTAATAGAGGAAGTGAAGAGTAAGCCTCATAGAGGAGGAGATTGGAACTCTGATGTAACACTAGACTCGCTACTCCCTAGCATTCTCTAGGGGCTCCTAGGACACTCTATTGACCTACTAGGGTTCTTAAACTAACCCTATCCTCCTTAGGATTCTTCTCGCAAGATCCTAATCCTTTCAACTAGTGAACACCAACAATGTAGAATCAAAACTCTCCATGCACCTTCCTAGGCTTCGAATAGCCTTTCTTGCTCCATCTGCACAAACTGATCCAAATGGATCCCAAACTCTTCCATGTGGAAAGGTAGTCTTCAATATTGTTTATTGGACTAATTCCAATGTCCACAAACATCTTTGGGATTGAAACCCTCAACGAGTTCCAAATTCCAAATCAATTACACTCAAAAGAGGGCTACTAGCATTAGGCCTAGTTAGGCTCCTTTTTTGCAATAACTTGTAAAAATATTAACAAGTCAGAAAAATAATACCATATCTTGATACCATTTTTCAAGAACCTAATTATTTTCTAGGTCTTGGCTTCTATAGGTGTCCATATAGTACCTCCTACAAACATGCCTAAAATTTAGGGTTTTAGGTCCTTTTCACAGTCTGCACAAGAATTTGATTTTATTGGCTTGAAAAACAACTCACCCAAAATTATCCTCCAAGTTAGGGTTCCTTCACTCAACATAATACCTTCCCACAATGCTTGATTGAAGAAATCAATGGTTTCAATCCCTCCAAAATGCTCTGCAACTGTTGGTGATCCCTAGCCATGCATCTTTGGCTTGCCTAAGGCATCACCTTATATATAGCTGCCAAACTTTATTATGCCCCTCATTAACTATATATAATGTACATGGATTCACCTTCCATAATCCAAGAGCCCATGCAATTCCCATGGTGTAAAATGGATCTATGACCCCATTTGCATACAGTGCTCAATTCAAAGCAGCGACAGGACAGAAACTAAAAGATTTTACCAAAGCAACTAAAACTATTCAAATTAACAAAATACCACCACAAAAATTCTTATAAAAATATACATTATCAAAAACAATGCTTAAAATAGTAGATTCAATCCATTATAATATCAGATCCTCACAAAACACAAAAACTATAACTGTTCTTCAATTACACAGTCTGTACACACTCTGACATAAACTTGTCAACCCTTGAAAATGCTCAAGGATAGCCTCTTATAGTTGAAAAAGGAACTAAAACACTTTTTTCATAAATTTAAGTAACTAATTCCTTCGAAGTTGCATTCTTGCAACAAATGTTGTCAATGTTGTCAATGACAACATTGACAACTTTTGCAACTTTTTGGATATGCTATCCAAACTTGGTCAAAAGGTGTCCAATCTTTCCCAAATAACTAATTATGGTGTATAAACATGAAATAGGACCTTTAGTCCTTTTCTTCAACACATTTGGCACTAAAATCATAAAACACCCTAATAGACCTAGATTGGACTCAAAGGTCACTAAGGACCTAAATAGACATCCTCTCACTTTACACACTACACACTAGGACCTTTAGTCCCTTTATTAACCTAGTGGTTTGGCTAGAACCACTACAAGCCAAAAAATCAAAAGAAGCCCTAGGTTACATTCCACACTTAGCCTACCTAGGTGCTCTTGCACCATAGTCCCCAACAAGGAAAGTTATGTCACTCATGTGGACAAGATATCCTCTGAAATGCCCACCTTCTTGAAGTTTGCCTCTGCAATCCATGAGGCCTCTGAATCTAGTCTATCCTTCCATTGAATTAGGTGTTCCATGTAGACTTTATGCCATGTAGTCTTCTTGACCCTGGAGTCTAGAACTTTGCCAGCTACCATCTGTATTTTGGGACGAAATACACTAGCCTCAACATCCTCACAGATTCCTTGACTGCCTTGACTGATCTCATCTATCTTCCCTCTAAATTGGATTAAGTCCTACACATTGAACATCAGAGATAGGCTCAAGTTTGATGGTAAGTCTATCTTATAGGCATTAGCCCCATATTTGGCTAAGATTTTGCAAGGTCCCACCCTTTTCATCTGAATCTTGGTAGGGACACCTTTTTGTAGTCTTGATTTTTTCAAGTGAACCATCACATAGTAACCCACCTCAAACTAAACTTCTCTCCTCTTTTCATCCACTTTTAGCTTCAACTTTTACTGACTATCTTGGATTTTCTTCTTGACTTGTTCTTGTATCTCCTTCATACTATGGGTGAAGTCCTCAGCATGTCCACTTCTATACTCCATACCTCCAAGATCGTTGAGCTCACAAACACCTCTAGGTTGCATCCCATATACCACCTTAAATGGGCTTCTTCCTATCATTTTGTTCTTACTGTCATTGTAAGCATATTCTGCTTGGGGAATGACCACATCCCAAGTCTACCCATACTCCTTGGTTAGGCACCTCAATAGGTTACCCAACACCATGTTTACCACCTCAGTTTGGCCATCAGTCTGAGGGTGGTAAGCTGAACCAAAAGATAGATTGGTACCCAATCTAGTCCATAATGTCCTCCAAAAATGGCTCATAAAATTCACATCCCTATCTAATACTATGCTCAAAGGAAGACCATGAATCCTCACAATCTCCTTAAAGAACAAATAGGATATGTAGCTAGCATCATTAGTAGTCTTACATGGAATGAAATGTCCCATTTTACTAAATCTATCAACAACTACATAAATGCTATCACAACCCTGCTTGGTTTTGGGTAGGCCTACAATAAAATCCATACTCACACACTCCCATGGAAGGTTAGGGACTGGTAAAGACTGATACAACCCTACATTACTCATTCCTCCTTTTGCCTTCATGCAAACAACACACTGCTCCACATATTTGGTGACATCTGTCACCAACTTTGGCCAATGGTATAACCTTTGCACAAGCTCTAAGGTCTTTTTCATACCAAAGTGACCACTTAGAGATCCATTATGTTTCTCTTGTATGAGATTCATCCTCATAGAGCCTCTTGGAACACATAACTGGTTACCCCTGAATAGCAGTCCATTTTGTAAAGTAAACTTTAAGAAATTTCTATGAAAATGGTTTTGAAATTCAACACATGCCTTATATGCTTCCCCAAAGTCCTCATTTTCCTTGTATAAGTCTCTGAAACTATCAATGCCAATGATATATAGTTGGACTTCTTGGACTATAAGTAACCTTTGGCTTAAGGCATCTGCAACCTTATTGAGTTGTCCTTCTTATGATTTATAGTAAATGTAAATGCTTGTAAATAATCCATCCATTTTAAGTGCCTATTGCTTAGTTTCTACTGAGTATTTATGTAGCTAAGAGCTTGATTGTCAGTAAATACCACAAACTCTTTAGGCAATAGATAATGCCTCCATTTTCTAAGGGACTGAACTAAAGCATATAGTTCCAAATCATATGAAGAATATCTCTTCTTTGCCTCATTCAAATTATCACTAAAGAAGTCAATTGGCCTACCTTCTTGACTCAAAACACCTCCTACTCCCATCCCACTTGCATCACACTTAATAGTGAAAATTTTCTCAAAGCTTGAGAATTGTAGGACAGGTTGAGTAGCCACTTGTTTCTTCAACAATTCAAAGGCTTTCTCTGCTTCTAAGGTCCACCTAAACTTAGTTTCGACCCCACCTAAACTTATTTTTGACCCCACACATATCCCACTAAAATTCCTAATAAACTTCCTATGAAACTGTGCAAGGCCATGAAAACTCCTTACCTCTATGGCTGTGGTAGGTGGAGGCCAATTTAGGATAGTAGCAACCTTGTCTTGGTCCATCTTCAAAGACCCTTTGGACATTACAAAGCCCAAATACACTATTTCATGTTTGAAGAACTCACACTTCTCAAGGTTGATAGCCAATTTCTCTTCATGCAGCCTCTTCAATACTACCTCTACATGTCTGATATGCTCCTCTCTTGTCTTGCTAAATATTAGTATATCATCAAGATATACCACCACAAACTTCCCTTTGAATTCCTTGAGCACCTCATTCATGAGCCTCATGAATGTGCTCGGAGCATTAGAGAGGTCAAATGGCATAACAAGCCATTCATATAACCCATTTGTGGTCTTGAATGTCATTTTCCATTCATCACCTTCCTTCACCCTAATTTGGTGATACCCACTCTTAAAGTCCAGCTTGGTAAAGTATATTGCCCCTCCAAGGCAATCCATGAGATCTTCTATCCTAGGTATAAGGAACCTATACCTTATTGTGATCCTATTTATAGCCCTTGAGTCTATGCATAGTCTCCATTTTCCTCCCTTCTTGGATGCCAACACAACCAAGATTTCACAAGGGCTAATACTCTTCTTGATCAAGCCTTGATCCAAGAGTTTCTGCACTTGTCTAGCTACCTCCAAGATTGGATCAGGAGTAAGCTTTTATGCTACCTTATTGGGCAGAGATTCCCCTGGCACAAAGTCTATTTTCTGACATATTACCCTCTTAGGTGGTAGGGTTGCAGGAGTGCCATCACTCACTATGTCCTTGTACTTCAAAAGCAATTCTTGCACCTCAGGTGGTAATGGCTCCTTCACTATTTTTTCACCCTCCTTGGGTCTTAGCACAATGGCATACCCCTCACTCTCATCACCCTTGATATCTTTCACAAAATGCTTCCCACTACACAATATCCCATTAGGGGTCTTTGAATGTGGTTCTTCATCTTCTAGTAAAGACTGAATCTTGAAAGTCTTCCCTCCTTTCTTGAAGGTGATGGAATTCTCCTTCCCATCATATACTACCCCATTGTCAAATTTCCAAGGCCTTCCCAGTAGCAAATGGAAAGCATCCATTGGTAGGATGTAACAAAGTAGTCTATCCTTGTACCCTGCAATTGAAAACTCAACCCATGTTTTTTCATTGACCAATACACTTTGGCCTTTGTTGAGCCACATCACTTTATAGGGATTCACATGGGGTATCTTGGCTAGCTTGAGTTTCACTACTGCCTCCTCTGAGATGATATTATCTGTGGATCTAGAGTTCACAATCACTTTACAAACCTTACTAATAATTTTGCATCTAATTCTAAACACGGCCCTCCTATGTTTGGGTTCATCCTTGATTGGTTGTCTTATCAGTTCTCTCCTGAACGTCAAGTTCTCTCCCATCTTTGAATCTAGATGTTCAATCTTAGGTGCTTTAACACTCGAAGTGTCCTCATGAGCATATGCTACCCTTTTATCATTGTTTGTTGTAGAAGGTTTTTCAGGACATCTATAGGATGGACGACCTAATTGCCTACAATAATAACACTTCATGGTTGCAAATTAAGAACTACTTCTACCTCCTCTTGCTCTATTAGGACCACCATGATTACCCCTGCCTTTTTTATAGCCTCCTCTTGAACTACTTTCAGTCTGCTGCTCTATCAACTTGTTCTCTCCTTGTGACCTTTTCTCACTACCTATGCCTTGGTAGCCTACTCTTTGACCCCTTTGATCTCTTCCTCTACCTCTGTTATTCTTAAAACTAGAGTAACCCTTCTTCTTGTTCTTCTCCTCCACTCTTATGGCCAACTGATGACACTTTTGTATTGTAGTTGGTGTCCATAGGCTAATCTCCTCTTGGATGTTCCACTTCAATCCACCCAAGTATATAGCCACTTTGATTGAGTCCTCTTCTTGTAATTTGGACCTTAGACACAATGTTTGGAATTCCTCAGTGTATGAAGCCACATCTGGGTCTTTTTGTTTCAATTTTTGTCTCTTTCTATGGAGTTGGATTTCATAATCCTCCAAGAGATAGTTCTCCTTCAACTTGGTCACCATGGCATTCCAATTTGATATTGGTTTCTTCCCCATTCTTACCCTCTCATCCTGAAGGTATTTCCACCAAGTCAAAGGTGACCCTCTGAGTCTAGACTTGGCCACCTTAATCTTTTGGGCTTCAGTTGTACCCTCACATTCGAAATGGTTCTCTATTCCCTCTATCCAATCCATTACTACTTCAATATCCATCTTTCCACTAAACAAAGGGATTCCTTATAATGTTTTTCCACCTAATGCTTTGATGGCCTTCAATAATGGCTCTTCATTCAAGATAGGGTTAGGTTTTGGAATAATGTCTTCCTTAGCAACCTTCTTGCCCCTATCACTACTTTCCACCCCTTCTCTACTCCTAGCTGCTTCATTAGACACTTCCTCTAGCCTTAACTTCATGCCTTCTAAGGTTGCTTCAAGGAGTCGATTCCTCTCCTTTTTCTCATCAACTTCCTTAGCTAATTTTTCATTTTTCACCATCTTTGACTCTCCTACTGATTCTCTAGTAGCTGCAAACATGCACTAACTTCCCAAGTTTCTCAACTAGCTCTGTTACCACTCTGATGTAACACTAGTCTTGCTACTCCCTAGCTTCCTCTAGGGGATCCTAGGCCACTCTATTGAATTACTAGGGTTCTTCAACTAACCCTATCCTCCTTAGGATTCTTCTCACAATATCCTAATCCTTTCAACTAGTGAACACCAACAATGTAGAATCAAAACTCTACATGCTCCTTCCTAGGCTTCAAATGGTCTTTCTTGCTCCATCTGCACAAACTAATCCAAATGGATCGCAAACTCTTCCATGTGTAAATTTAGTCTTCAAGATTGTTTATTGGACTAATTCCAATGTCCACAAATATCTTTTGGATTGAAACCCTCAACGAGTTCCAAATTCCAAATCAATTATACCCAAAAGAGGGCTACTAGCATTAGGCCTAGTTAGGCTCCTTTTCTACAATAAATTGTAAAAACTCTTAACAAGTTATAAAAATAATACCATATCTTGATACCCTTTTTCAATAACCTAAGGATTTTCTAGGTCTTGGCTTCCAGAGGTGTCTGTACAGTACCTCCTACAAACATGCCTAAAATTTAGGGTTTTAGGTCATTTTCACAGTTTGCACAAGAAATTGATTTTCTTGGCTTGCAAAACAACTCACTTAAAATTCTCCTCCAAGTTAGGGTTCCTTCACTCAACATACTACCTTCCCATAATTCTTGATTGAAGAAATGAATTCTTTCAATCCCTCCAAAATGCTCTGCAACTGCTGGTGATCCCTAGCCATGCATCTTGGGCTTGCCTAGGGCATCGCCTTATAAATAGCTGAAAATTTTTCTTGTGCCCCTCCTTCACTGTACATATTGTACATGGAGTCACCTTCCATAATCCAAGAGCCTATGCAATTGCCACAATGGAAAATGGATCTATGACCCCATTTGCATACAGTGCTCAATTCAAAGCAGTGACAGGATAGAAACTAAAAGATTTTACCAAAGAAACTAAAACTACTCAAATTAACAAAATACCACCACATAAATTATTATAATAATATACATTACCAAAAAAATTCTTACAATAGTAGATTCAATCCATTATAATATCATATCATCACAAAACACAAAAATTGTAACTGTTCTTCAATTACACAGTCTATATACACTCTGACATAAACTTTCCAAATATTGAAAATTCTCAAGGATAGCCTCTTATTGTTAACCAAGGCACTAAAACACCGGTTTTAGATAGTTAAGGAACTAATTCCTTCAAAGTTGTATTCTTGCAATAAATGTTGTCAATGTTGTCAATGACAACATTGACAACTTTTGCAACTTTTTGGATATGCTATCCAAACTTGGTCAAAAGGTGTCAAATCTTTCCCAAATCACTAATTATATTGTATTAACATGAAATAGGACCTTTAGTTCTTTTCTTGGCCACATTTGGCACTAAAATCATAAAACAACCTAATTGACCGAGATTGGACTCAAAGGTCATGAAGGACCTAAATAGACATCCTCTCACTTCACACACTACACACTAGGACCTTTAGTCCCTTTATTAACCTAGTGGTTTGGATAGAACCACTAGAAGCCAAAACATCAAAAGAAGCTCTAGGTTACATTGCACACTTAGCCTACCTAGGTGCTCCTGCACCAAACTCCTTAGATAATTGGGGATTATTTTGAGGGAAACCCCTTGGGAGGAGCCCTAAGAAAAGTCCTTGGTAACCTTGGGAAGGTGAAGAAGAAGAAGCAAAGAAGGAACCATTGGATGGTTCAAAGAGCCTAGAAAATTTCTTATGAAACTAGTTTGATTCAAGACCCGGGACTCTCTGCATCAGTTTGTCTCAATTTTTCTCTCTAAGTTACCATAAATGAGTTTGTTATCTTTTGATATTTTTGAAGGAAATAATTAAATATGTTGAGATAATTAACTATGAGATTTATAATTTGTTGCAAATTTGATAATATTCATACATAGAATTAAGAGGTTATATGTAAGGTGTATTATCTTTGAATTCTATGTTGAGAAATTAATGAACTATGCTATCAAATATTTTATAATTTTATGTGACTCTATAACCCAAGTGAATTAGGCATTGGTCATAGGTGATTCATGAAAATTATGGTGAAACAAACTAAAAATATAAATTTGTCATTTGCTTTGTTGTTTAGATAAATTATTGAGGTTTATCTATAATATCTATGTTGTCATCTACTGAGAAAGTTTTATAAGAGTTATTTGAGAAAGTAGATGAAGTAAGGGTACACCCACCAAAATCTCATGGAATTTGAAGTGTAGAAGGTCTAGTGACCTTGTTATTGTTGGGATTTTCTTGTCTTTGTTTGTGGATGAAGTAACGATTGATTTTATTATGTTCTTTGACATCCATAATGAATATCAATTATCTTTTAAAATTGAGGGTAGCAAGAAAATACACCAAATGGTTCTTTGACATATGATCTACTTTGTATGCATTTCATATTTTCTACATTAATAGTTTATTTCTTATTGCATTACATTTTCCTTTCTTCCCATCCCTTTGTGCATGATCTCTAACACTTTGAGTCCAACCTATAGCATTCTGGTTAGAAGAAGTTGTAGACTCATGGGTTCCTTTGACCAACATGCTCCCTCATGATTATAATCCTCTCATAGGGAACAAATCTTCTCATTCTTCTCATGATGAAGATGAAGCTTTAAGAGTTCCTCTTACACAAGTTGACAAACTCACCAAATATTTTGAAAAACTGGAACATTGGCTAGCTCAAGAGAATCATAGTCCTGAGACTATATATACTTTAGATTCCTTAAGGAATCTTATTCGTAATGATGAACATGGTCTTCACCTCTTGCATTCTATTTTCCACCTTGTGGAATCCAATGTTAAAACTATTTTGAATGTCCTCAAGAATTAGGTTAGTTCCCATTTGTTGTGGTTCCACAACACATGCCCCATTTTGGCAACTTGGCCTAATGAGGACCCCATTTTTGGGGTCTTTCAACCTTTTGGTTGATTTGATTAGGCATCTGGTGAGTTAGATTGTGGGCCCATGTGATCCTGATAGTTGTATGTTGGTTGAGTCAACTCTTGGTGGTTTTTCCCCTTTATTTGGCTTATTTTATGTTTGTGTGTTTTCTAGAGTTAGTTTTAATTTCCTTGTGTATCGACGTAGTTGTTATTTTTTTATTTATTTTTTTCAATAAATATTTTTGATGAGGCATCCTTGTGATTGAAAAATTGAGAATCTCAATGTTTCGTGTTATGAACTGATGAGTTAGACTTGAAGCTGTATCAAGATGAGAACAAAGAGAATTTATATTATACCAAGAACATTTCTCAATAATTCATGGGAATTGTGACCGCAGTGAACAAAAAAGATTATTTGCAATAGGTGTTTCATTTCAAGGAAAATATGAAGCAAAATCATGGATGGCATTGAAGAATTTCAAAATCTTGAACCACGCTTTTCTAGGTTTAGAGAGAGGCAACAGGGGAAGCTGATTTTTGGAGTTACTCATTTTTTATGAAGTCCAAGAAGTTGCAAAGAGATTATACATAGCTTACCCTAGGATCCTGCTAGAAAACTTAGACATTTTTTAGTCATGAGATTTTTGGAGTTTTAGATTTTGGAGATGTCCGAGACCTCAAAATCCTGAAAACCCGAAACCCCAAAAATCCTAAATCAAGTCATTTTAGACTTAGCCATTTTTCAGTCATGAGATTTTAGGAGTTTTGGATTTCAAAGATGTCCTAAACCCTGAAACCCCAAATCCTTGAAACTCTCAAATGAAGTTATTTGGACTTAGCCACTTTTCAATCATGAAGGTTCAGAGGTTCAGAGGTTCAGAGTTTAGAGTTAAGAGGTTTGGAGGTTTGGAGTTTGAAAGTTCATAGGTTTGAAGTTTGAAAGTTTGGAGGTTCGTAGTTCCGAGGTTCAGAGTTCAGAGTTTAGAAGTTCAGAGTACGGAGGTTCAGAGTTTGGAGGTTGGGAGGCTCAAAGTTTGGAGGTTTAGAGTTTGAAGGTTCAAAGGTTCAGAGTTCATAAGTTTGAAGTTTTGAAGTTCAGATGTTCGTAGGTTCAGATTTTGGAGGTTCAAAGGTTCAGAGTTTGGAGGTTCGGAGTTCAGAAGTTTGGAGATCGGAGGTTCATAGGTTCAAAGGTTTGAAGTTCAGAGGTTCAGAGGTATGGAGGTTTGGAGTTTGGAGGTTTGGAGGTTCGATATTTTTGATATTGCATTTTTCGGAGGTCTACAACCCCGAAAATCTAGTGTCATCAAATTTCTAGACTTAGTAAAATTTTGCAAAATGGAGATTTTGACACGTAGCCATTTTCCTAGGGGTAGTTTTTTGGCCTTTCGGCCTCTGACAGCCCAAAATTTTGGGGTTCTTCAAGGATCTATATTTATGCATTTTCATCCTTCCAAATCTCAGAGCAAAGGTTGGGGTCCGAATTCTGGGTCATTCCAGCGTGAGAGATGGTTTGCATAAAAGAAAAAATTTAGATCAGATTGATTGACAACTGCGGTTATTTTTTGCATGACTAAAGGTCCTCTATCAGACTTCACTACATAGGGGACTCCAGATGAAGATTCCAAGGGAGAAATAAAAGATGAAAAGGAAGACTTCAGTTAAAAATGGTGGAGCTCTAGTTCATTTTTCTCTTCTTTCTGAACGATTTTGTCCCTAAATTCATGTGCAAACTAAATATAAACAGAACAAGGATCCATGCAAATTGTTTAGTATCAGTTTAGTAGTATTTTTTCTCTAACAAGATTTAGGTTTAGCTTTGTTTTCATTATTTTAAGAGTTACTGAAGCCCTAGTTTTAAGGTTTAGAGTTTGTAGATCAAAGCACTATATATTGTAATCAAAATAATGTAATATGGTTGGATATTTTATGCAATAAAGATATACAATTGGTGCTTCATTCACTGTGTGATATTTTCTGTTATCTATGGTAATTTTATGAATGTGTATTTTCTCATTCATTTCTTTCAAAGAGCCAATTGGTTTTATTGTATTTTGGATCTACAATTAAATTAGATTGGATTTTATTGTTGATTCATCGATCTTGTTGTGACTAATTATTAGGAAAGATAATTCTTTTCGTTCAACAATAAATCTGTCTCGTGTGTGTGTGTGTGTGCATACTTGTGGCTTCACAATTTTATAGATTTTGAAAATCTTGCATCTTAATACAGTTCTCTCCAAAATATTTCATATATTGGGTATAGAATCATGACATGGTCTGATTTATATTCAGTGAGTTTCCATCTTTCCATCATTAAATTTGCAAGGGAGGTTCAGCAATGGTTTATGTCTGTTAGGATTTTATTTTCAGCAAATTTTCTTAATCCTAGTTACCCAAATCTTTTGATTTTTTTTTGGAAATCTGGATAAATAGATAATCATCATAGGTTTTAGCATAGATTTACATCATTAGTAAGTTACATGCATTTATAAATTGGAAAATACAAAAAAAAAGGTAATAAATTTGTTTTGCAGTTTGACGTCTTGAAAGTACCATCAAAGGCATCCTTGTGAACATTCACATTTATCTTCAACTGAGTTTACCAAGAAGTTTGTACCACGACCATAAAGAACCTTGGGAATAACTTCGTTATTCTTTTAAGAGAGGAAATCAAATCTCAAAATCCTAGCAATTGACTTGTGTAAAAACAACGCTCAACTGAAGTGGTGCTAGAAGGAGGGCCTGATTGAAATTCATTCTTGGAACAACTTACAAAATTAGAGAATTGGGGGTATGCAAACCTCCATCATCACACCAACAGAAGTGGTGCTAGAAGGAGGGCTTGATTGAAATTCATTCTTGGAACAACTTAAAAAATCAGAGAATTGGGGGTATGCAAACCCTCCATCATCACGCCAATAAAAGTGGCGCTAGAAGGAGGGCCAAATGAAAATATTTTGTGGTTACATGCACACTTGAATGGGTTGGATCTTGACAAGATCTAGATTTAATGGGTATTCCTTTGTGTATACCAGAAGGTTTCCATGATATTACTTTACATGCACACAATAGGCTTTCCTTGTTCTTCCCCAATAATGGACAAAATGCTACAAACCATGTGAGGATTTGCAAGGATCTAATGTTTTTCTTAAAAATGAAAATTAAGATATTGTTTGCAATATATTTGTAAAGACATTTCAAGGTGTAGTACTTCAATGGTATGTGAGTCTTTCATCCAATTCTATTTTCTCATGGGTTGAATTAAAGTATTTATTCTTAATTCAATTTGATCTCAATGTGAGTGCGCAAGATTATTTATTCTATTTTGTTGTTGTGAGAAGGACACCTCAAGAGTCTTTTGCCCAATTTAATCATTGATTCCTTCTCATGTATCAAAGGTTTCAAGATTCAAAAAGGATGGTGCATGATTTGATGTTAAAATAACATTATTTATGGTGTTTGGATATCTCATTTGCAAGTATGATTAGATCTTTTGGTGAAATTACTACCCTACATGATGCATTCAATAAGACAATTTTCTTGGCACGATGTGGATGGGATGTTACAAATGGTACGAGTGGTCCAGATGGAAGTTTCAATTTGCAATTAATTGAATGTTGCCAACCATTGCAACACTATATCAATCCGGTCAACATACCATATCAGTTGCAATCACCCTGTTCATATGATTACAACTTGCATGATATCCAAATGCTGCAATCAGCCAATAGCAAGAATCAGATCAATCATTTTCAAGATTAGAGTTAGAGTCAAAATTCCCATGCTACAACCTTGGATACAAGCATTTCATCTATCGATGATGGTCCTTTGACTATATTGTCATATTCTTTTCATACTTCAACACTTAATGCATCAATCCATGATGATTCTTCAAATGGAGAGCTTGTTGGCCAGCCATATGAGCATGATAAAAGGTTCAACAATGAAGATGAAATGGGTCTAAAATTTTACAGCAATCAACAACTCAATTTACCAAACGAATTTTTGACAAAAATCAGTCATGAGGTATCAAGACATGACAAACAAACCCAAGAGGATGATACATATTCAATGCTACCCTAGAATTATGGTCATGAACAATCATCAAGTAAGAAATATTTGACATATTCCCAAGGTAATTTTGATGACTCTTTTGAGGTTGAGAAAGGTTCAAAAATTGAAGATGAAGATACTCATAATCTTTGTTTGGTGGATATTCCACTTGAGCAAAGTAGACTAAATGAGAAGTTGAAAAAAATGGGTATTCCTATGTCATTATCATATTTTGCATGGATGGATGGATGTAGGATACACCTCAAAAACCAACATTTTGAGGTGGATTGCCTTGTTTTCCTTAGGAAGATGGACTTCTATTTGAAAGGAAAGATGACTATTGAAGAGGTATTAAGTCCTATAGAGGATCATTTGGATCGTCAATCAAGGAAGGAAGAAGATGAATGTAATCAAATCCATGAGATTTTGGAAGATATTTTCTTACCTAATGAGGAAGTTGAAGTGATAATAATACAAGATAATGATGGCGAGACAAGTCAAAATGGTGAAGAGAATGAAATTATAGACACATTCATAGACATTTTTATACAAGTGAAAAGGAAGAAGTCTATTCTCATGAAATCATGAGTGATGGTTCCCTTTTTTGTTTGAAAGCTAATTCTACTAAAAATCAAATGGGAGAGATACAAGAGGTTCAAAATGATGATCAAAGGGTTGTCCTAGGTTCTACAACACTCATACATGGCCAACAATATGGAATGAGGGACTTACCAATCAAGAAACAAGATGACTCTATGTCTCTATCATCGGATGAGGTAGATAAAGTGCTTAATCTGGTATCATGTTTGAGTAAATAAATGTCCATTTATGGATATTCCATGCATATATCATACCTCACAGTAGCAAATTCATGAAGAGTTCATTCATTTGATCTACATCCAGAAGTAAGTTTTCCTGACTTCATGCTAGCTTGGGAGATTGCTTTAGAAGGTAAGGGAAATTTTGAGCATGTTTATTTAAGGCTTGAGGGAGAAAATGATTCTATTGATGATACTAATTATTCTTACAATTCAAAGGCCATGTTTATGGCTGATTTTGTTAGTCCTAATGATGTTAAATGTGATGATTTATTATTTAGGACTAATGATTATTATAGAAAGGATCACAATCTTGATGCTTTGCCTTTTGAACTTTTTTATAATGAAAAGTATAGTACATCACCAATGTCTTCTTATAGTGTGCAAATACTTAATGATGATGGATTGTTGTACCCTGAGTTAAGACCTCTAGAAGAAGAAATTAAGTTGTGTGAATATGCTCCCATGGTTGGGAACTCACTAAATCAGGTTGTTTATTCCCATTATCCCTTACAGTTTGATAATTTCTAATTTGAATATGATGCTAAGGGTTAAAAAAATTGTTTATGGATTAACCATAATCATGGAGAGTTGCCACAACTTGTGGTTTTTTATAATTTGTACCCAGAATTTGAGAAAAACTTGTCTAAATTTTAATTTTCTGAGTACAAAGATGAGTTTGCATTCCTTAGAACTATACAAAGTGTGCTATTTCTACTGCATGGAGAGGAAAATCAATTAACCAGTAACTCATATGTTTTTTGTTCTAATTATTTTGTATATAATTTATCTTTAGTTTTGAATAGGTAGGTGTTAGTTTTTTCTTTGTGTTTTAGTAGGTAGTTTTGTTTCTTGTTTGTTCCTTTTTGCTTGGTTATTTTTCTTCCTTTTGTTTTTCAGTCTTAAAGTAAGTGTGTTTTATCGGGGCTGTTCCTGACAAGTGTTCCATCCCAATTGGTCCTCAATGAGAGGCAAAGGTATTTCTTAGTCAAAAAATTTCAAGAGATGTATCTTACAAGAAGCTGTACTCGGGGATCAAAAATGGTGATACCTTTTTATTGGCAATCAAGGTGATGTTCAACATTGATCATCCTATATCATGAAATATATTAAAGTACAACACTAGAAACATTGGTTTCTTGGGCGGTTGTTAGTTAGAGCCAACACCAACATGTTGACACAGGTACCCACCAGTCCTAGAACCCTTCTTCATCTGCAACTTGACTAAAAAAAAGGCTAACAAAAGAGAGGATAAAAAGGAGAATAATGTGAAAGCACAATGAATCATTCAAAGCAATGGTCGCTATGGTGATCTGAATCTTATACCAAGGTAGCACAGTCTAAGCACTACCTAGGTTTATCAAAATTAATAAAATTAAGGCATTCAAGAAGTAGCATACTCAAAGCATAAGTGTCTCGAATCGGTCACCAACCAAGAAAGAAGAAATAATTCCAAAGAGAGAATCCTCAAAATACCTCTACTTCAAATATCATCAAAAGAAAGAGAAGGGTGAATCTAGAAATCTCTATCGGGGCTATGGACGCCTAACTAGTAGTAGAAAAAGGTTATATTGGGACTTGGCGGAAAAAATTTTGGGGCTATGGATGCCTGACTGGCAGCAGAGCTCTTCTCAGGAATCCCTTGTCAACATTGTGAAGGTTGGTTTTGGCTCATATTTCTCTAAGATATCTTTGTCAAAAGGTTGAAGTATTGAACACACAAGTACACACACTGGAAGAAACAACAAGAGACTTTAATTTTGAGAGTTACTGAAAGAATATTTCCACTGATGGTTCTTATGTTCAGTTTATTACAAGATAGGTTTCCAAAAGTTGTTTGCTAATAAAGAAATGCCTTAGTCATTTCTCCTTTTGTATGGGCTATTTGTTGTGGTTCCACAACACATGCCTCATTTTGCCCACTTGGCCTAATGGGGACCCCATTTTTTTGGGTATTTTATCCTTTTGGTCAATTTGATTAGGCATCTGGTGAGTCAGATTGTGGGCCCATGTGCTATCGATAGTTGGAAGTTGGTTGAGTCAACTCCTGGTGTTTTTTCCCCTTTCTTTGGATTATTTTTTGTTTATGTATTTTTTAGAGTTATCTTTAATTTCCTTGCATGTAGACTTATTTGTTCTTTTTTATTTATTTTTTTCAATAAAGATTGTTGATGAGGCATCCTTGTGATTGGAGAACTAAAAATCTCAATGTGTTATGTTATGAACTGATGAGTTAGAAAAATTCTTCGATTGGATTGACTTGCAGTTGTATGAAGATGAGAACAAAGAGAATTTATATTCTACCAAGAAAATTGCTCAAAAATTCATGGAAATTGTGACCGCGGTGAACAAAAAAGATGATTTGCAATAGATGTTTTAGTTCAAGGAAAATATGAAGCAAAATCATGGATGGCATTCAATAATTTCAAAAGCTTGAAGCACACCTTTTCCAGGTTTAGGGAGAGGAAATGGGGGAGGCTCAATTTTTGGAGTTACTCAGTTTTGATGAAGTCCAAGAAGTTGAAAATATATTCTATAAATCTCACCCCAAGATCCTGCCAGAAAACGTAGCCATTTTTCAGTCATGAGATTTTCAAAGTTTCAGATTTTGAGAATTTCTAAAACCCTGAAACACTGAAACCTTGAAACCCTAAAAATCCTAAATCAAGTCATTTTGGACTTATCCATTTTTTAGTCATGAGACTTTTGGAGTTTTAGATTTCGGAGATGTCCTAAACCCTGAAACCCTAAAACTCTGAAACCAAGTCATTTGGACCTTGCCATTTTTTAGTTATGAAGGTTCAGAGGTTCACAGTTTGGATTTTGGAGTTAGGAGCTTCAGAGGATTTGACTTTGGAAGTTCAGAGGTTTTGATTTTGGAAGTTCGGAGGTTTAGATTTTGGAAGTTCAGAGGTTCAGAGTTCAGAGTTCTAAAGTTTGGAGTTCGGAGGTTCAGAGGTTTGGAGTTTGGAGGTTTGGAGGTTCTGAGTTTAGAGGTTCACATTTGAGAGGTTTGAAGGTTTGGAGGTTCAGAGTTCATAATTTCAAAGGTTCAGAGTTTGGAGGTTCGATGTTCAGAAGTTTGGAGTTCGGAGGTTCAGAGTTTGGAGGTTCAAAGGTTTGGAGTTTAGAGTTTCATAGGTTTGGATGTTTGGATTTCAAAGGTTCTCATTTCATAGGTTTAGAGGTATGAAGGTTCGGAGGTTCCATATTTTCAATATTTCATTTTTCAGAGGTCTACAACCCTGAAAATCCAGGGTCATCAAATTTTTGGACTTAGTCAAATTTTGCAAAATGGATATTTTAACACATGGCCATTTTCCCTGGGGTATTTTTTTGGCCTTTCGGCCTCCAGAAGCCTAAAATTTTGGGGTTCTTCAAGGATCTATACTTAGCCATTTTTAGCCTTCCAAATTTTGGAGCAAAGGTCGGGGTCTAAATTCTGGGTCATTCCAACGTAAGAGATTGTTTGCATAAAAGCAGAGTTTTAGATCAGATTGATCGACAATCGGGGTTCATTTTTGTATGACTAAAGGTCCTCTATCAGTCTTCACCGCATAGGGGACTCCAAATGAAGATTCCAAGGAAGAACTCAAAGATCAAAAGGAAGACTTTAGTTAAAAATGGTGGAGCTCCAGTTCATTTTTCTCTTCTTTATGAGTGAGTTTGGCCCTAAATTCATGGGAAAACTAAATGTAAACAGAACAAGGATCTATGAAAAATATTTAGCATTAGTTTAGTAGTAGTTTTTCTCTAACAAGCTTTAGATTTAGCTTTGTTTTCATTGTTTTTAGAGTTACTAAAGCCCTATTTTTGGGGTTCAGAGTTTATAAATCAAAGCACTATATATTGTAATCAAAAAAATGTAATATGGTCGAATCTTTTATGCAATAAAGATACACAATTGGTGCTTCATTCACTGTGTGATATTTTATGTTGTCAATGGTAATTTATGAATGTGTGTTTTCTCGCTCATTTATTTCAAAGAGCCAATTGGGTTTATTGTGTTTTGGATCTGTAATTAAATTAGATTGGAGTTTGAGGTTGATTCATCGACCTTGGTGTGAGGAGTGATTGGGAAAGATAATTATTTTGTTTCAATGATAAATTTGTCTCGTGTGTGTTCCCATACTTGTGACTTCATGATTTGATAGATTTTGAAATCTTGCATCTTGATACATTTCTCACCAAATGATTGCATCTATTGGGTATAGAATCATGACATGGTCTGATTTATATTCAGTGGGTTTCCATCTTTCCATCATTCAATTTGCAAGGGAGGTTCAAAAATGGTTTATGTCCATTAGGATTTTATTTTCAGAAAATTTTCTTAATCCTGGTTACCCAAATATTTTGATCTTTATTTTGGAAATCTGGATAAATAGATAATCATCATAGGTTTTAGCATAGATTTTCATCATTAGTAAGTTACATGCATGGATAAATTGGAAAATACAAAAACAAGTACTAAAGTTGTTTTGTAGTTTGACATCTTGAAAGTACCAGCAAAGGCCTCCTTGTGAACATTCACATTTATCTTCAACAAAGTTTACCTAGCAAGTTGTACCATGACCAGAGAGAAATTTGGGAATAACTTCATTATTCTTTCAAGAGAGGAAATCAAATCTTGAAATCCTAGCAATTGACTTGTGTAAAAACAATGCTCAACACCATCCACTACACATGTTGGAACCTTTTTTCCTATCTCTAATTTTTTCCCTAGCATCTTCACTTATGTTCCACTGCTTATAACAACCTCCATTAAATCCTCTAATCCTACACATGTCAGTCTTCCTTATACCATTCTTCCTTTACTTCCTACAAGTGCTCCATGTGTTTCATTTCCTTCATCCATTCCATCTTATCATAATGTGCCATTTTTATATTCCAATTCCCTTTCCAACAACGCTCCTAATTTTATTCACACTCCTTCAAATATTCCTTCCGCTTCAAACAACAGCTTTCCTAACATTTCAAACACTAATGTTCCTATTCTTTCTTCCACCAATTCCTCAATAAATAACATTTCTCAAACTATGTCCTCTTTGTGACAACTTGCTTCCTTGACTCAATCTAAGTTCAATATTCCTACATGTGATATTTCCAACCCTTTGCCTTTATATATCATCTAAGATGTCCTCCCACAAAATGTTGAGATTCCTCATCTTGAGACTTATAGTGATAAAGGTGATCCTGTGACTCATGTTAAAACATTTCAAACTCTATGTAGTGTTTTTGCTCACGACTATAGGATCATGACTAAATTGTTCACTAGAACCTTTAGAGACAAAGCTTTGCAATGGTATTATCCTTTGCCTCCTTATTCTATTGATTCCTTCTAAAAAATTGCTAATTATTTTATCCAACAATTCCAAAACAACATTGGTCCTCAAATTTATTTGATTGATTTAATGCATTGTAAACAAGGTGTTAAAGAAAACGTTAGTGACTTCATTGGTATATTTAAGCATTTGCATGTTCATGTTTCTTATCTTATGCCTGATATTGATATACAATGCATATTTATTTCTAATTTAAAAAAAATATTATAGGGATAGGATTCTCCTTACTGAGTTCTCTTCCTTTTCACAATTATGTGCAGTGATTTATCATTATCAAGTACAAGTAAGTCAATTTGAGAGCAACATTTCAATGGCTCATGTTCTCATTGATAAGAGTGATGCCACATCCAATTCCAACAATTTTCATAAACCTAAAAATTACATAAAGATAAAAAAAATCATCTAAGATAGTAGATGAACACGTGGCAACAACATCCAAAGGTGTGATTCCTTTGTCCTCTATTTTTAGACCTCATAATTTTACTCCGCTTTTTGAATCTTTACATAATGTGATGATAAAGTTAATAAATTCAAATATTATTAAAAGTCCTCCTATTAAACCAATTGATCCAAACAAACCATTTCCTCGATCCTTTGATCCCAAATATTTTTTTTCAATACCATCGTCAAACTAGCCATGATATTGAAAATTGCTTTTCTTTGCAGCACACAATCCAAGACCTTGTTGATTTTAATGCTATATCTTTTGATGTTGATGTTATTCATGGAAACAAATCAGTTACACCTCTTAACTAGAATTTTCAAATATGCACCAATCCTTTTCCATCTCATTTGACCAATACTATGAAGGCATTATATTTTTCCATTAGTATACTTAGAGAAAAACATGATCTGCACCATCGGTTTACCCTACACCGACAGACAGGGAAAAGCACTATCTGACGCTAAGGTTACCCGAATAACACTGTTAAGTGTTATCCGATGACAAAAAGGTAAAAGATACCTGACGAGTAACAACAGTGCTACCCAATGGAACAACAAAGAAAGGAACCTGACATATACAGGGAACTTGATAAATAGTTCAGTCAAGGAACGCTGACAGACTACAAGTTCAAACCAACAACCAAGAACCGACAGTCAGTTACATCCCGCAAAAAGTGGATCTAACTTTCCACGTCAGATAAATCACTGAATTTGTATTTATAACTTCTTGATTTGATTTTAAATCCATTATGTGCGGAGGAATCAATGTAATTATTATTGTTTTAATTAGTTTTACTATTTTAAAACATGCAAACTAAAGATCAAGGTCAAGTTGTAAACCTTGGATCTGAGAGTTAACATTGTAATACATGAATTCCAAGATAGGTCAAATACTTGTATAAATAGATGCTCAATCCATTGAGAAAGAGGAGTTGATCAATGAAGATAGTAGCCACGGAGAGCAACTAAAGACCAAACAGAGAATTCATGCAAAAAAACACAAACAGAATCAAATCAATTTTTTCAAGAATAGAACAAAGGCTACTGACAAGCAGAGAAAAGGTATTCATCAATCACTTAAGGTGATATTATTATTGTAAAAGCTTTAATGGATCTGTAATTCATAAATAGTAGATTGCATATAGTCAGGTCAACATTTGTACTCATTCTAACAAGTGTAGTACACTAATGAAATCCTTTCAAAAAAGGTAGGCTTAACCGTCCTATTGTAAATCTCATAACTGAGTGCACACTTAAATCAGTGTTGCTAAAGCTCTTAATAGAGTAGATCTTAACAGGTCTCCACCTTAATACTCTTAACAGGGTAGATCATCAGAA